>DWNE01006159.1:0-13305 GCA_018249875.1 Cecropterus toxeus | reverse complement strand
CTGTCTGGCCGGGAATCGAACCCGGGACCCATTGCGCGTCAGACAGGTATGGTAACCGCTCGACCACGCGGGTCGTCGAATGTTTTCTGTATGGAACATTTTGATAGTGTCTTCTAATTAATTTCTGAAAGAATGTTAAGTCAATTAACCTTTATTCTGTTAGTCAATGAGAATTCAGTGAATTTCCACACAGTAAATCAAAACTAAAACGAACTTGGCCGACATTTGAGCGGATAAAATTAGTTGTTCGAGAGCAAAAATAATAAACAACTAATAACTATATTATAACGATAATAAAACACCTAACAAACATATTTCAAAGTTATCCATTGTTATATCACAGTTCGAAATTCAGCTATTGAATAGATAATTTAAACAAACAATGCCTGAGGAGTTTTCATTCAATATCAAAATGTTAAAATGGGTCTGGTCTCCCGGCGTACTTTATCGTGTTTACTTCATATATAAACACTGCCAATTTGATAATATTACAAATGTATTTAATTTGTACATGCAATAAAACAAAATACTTGCATAAAATAAGTTTTTAATCGCAGATACTTCGGATAATTCATAGTATATTATTATTTATAGTATATACCTAACTATAGTACCTAATATATTCTAATTATTTGATCATTACAGACACCTATGTAGTGGAAGTTTTCATAATATTATTTTTAAATACATACAACTCATTTAGGTAATATCCAAAAGAACTTCAAAGGACTCTTAAGTAGGTATATTTCTATTGTTTTTTGAAACCGCGACTGACATAACAACAATAAAATTATCGCGAAAGTCGGTCAATACGAATCGAGTTCTTGTTCCGAGAATTCCATTGTTTGACATTATACAATGCTGCGATATTCAATATCAATCTTTCTTTATTTTTTCTGAGATTGTAAATACTGATAATGTTTACTGCCTGCGTAACAAAGTCACCATCTTCGACCAGGAAAATTAGTAAGGTAGACATTTTACGGCTTTAGTTAATTTATGCAATAGAGGAAAATATATTAAATATGCAAAAATGATAGGAAAATAAATATGACAGATCATGGTAACAAAAAAAGAGTAAATCAAAGGTGCAACTTTTAATAATGTAATCAAAAATGTCATTAGGTTCTTCCTCAACATTCGGTTTTCCTTAAATGAACTATTTAGAGTTTAAATATAAAAGTTATTATTTATTGATATTATACAGGTTTCACCAGTACCGGATTCATCAAAAATAAATAGTAGATCTACAAGCAACTTTTTTCCCTATACTGTAATAGAACTTTGCCAGGTGATAGAACCAATGTAGTTCGATCTGGGAAGTACCACCGCCACACCTATTTCTAGCGTGAAGCAGTTCTTGAGTTTCGGTGGAAGGATGTGGTTGCCGGCTCACTTTTATGAGGCGACCATCTCAGTCCTCGGGAATGGCAACGCATCTGTGATAGACTTCATAAAGGACCCCTGTTTTATATGAAGTTGCTTACAAATGTCCATGGGTGGCAGTAACCACTTACCAACAGGTGGGCTGCTTGCTCGTTTGCTACTTCATATTTATAAAAAAAACTTTTTTTTATTCCGGGGCACCTCCTCACTTATTCCTACTATATAACAGAAGAGATAATCCCTGCTTTGTTTTAGGTTGAAATTTTGTTAAGGGTAATTATCCGAGGCGTTTCAAATTCCACAGTCCTAGTCCTCGCGGGTTGCAACCCTTGTCTGACTTACAGCAGGACTAGTCTTATCTTATTTTTAGTCAATCAGGTACAATCAAAGGTCCTTCATGCTCCTTTGCTTCGTCAATCATATAAGAAAGCTACTATCATATAACAAAGTGTCATGATTTTCCAATTTAATGAAATATTTTATACTAAACCTCGTTTTGTAAAGAAAAGCTGAATAGATGTTAAACCACGACGGATTGATGGATTAAAAAATATGTGTTTTCATAAAACAAAGTGTCATGATTTTCGACTTTAATGATTTAATTTTTTAACTTTAATGATTTTTATAACAAATCTAGTTTTGTAAAGTAAAGCTGAATAGATATTAAACAAAGTCGGATTGATGGATTAAAAAATATGCGTTTTAAAAAAAGAATCTTGTTAAAAATGTTTTTCTTCGTATAATTATAAAGGGTAAACGTGGAATAAATCTATTAACGAAAAGATGTTTTGTTTCCAAAGGTTATCCATAGGTACCTGAGGCACAAACTGAGGTTATTGTTTGGCTGAAGGATATATGTACTGTTGCAAGGCGTGACTTCGATGGGATATGTTTGATCAGAGACGGCCATTACTACACTTTCTTTGTTAATCTTGCCGATCACTGACTCTACTACGTTATTAAATTGGCAGTTACAGACACCTTTTTTATTAAATAAGTAGGTATTTTAGAAAAATATTACATTAAAAAAGAAATGTAATAAAGAAATGCGAAGATAATTCCTCAAACTCTAATATTTATAAGTAAAAAAACCTTACACACTTCCATATCCTGAATATAATTTTCCTGAAGCCAATAAAATACACTCAGTGGCACTGAATCGCCAAATTACCTATTTTTCTACTTTATTTTGTATATCAACAAATTGATTTAAAATATTTGGCTGTGGCTTATAAGGCTAGTTTCCTGTGTAAGATATTGTGATAATAGTCTTTCGATAAGTTTTAATTTAAAAGAACAATTCGAAAGTATCAAAAATCGTGTAAAATTAATAGATTTAGATTTTGGGTGGTCATATATTAACATGAAGCGAAATTATAATAACTTAGTTTAAGATGTCCTATCTAATCCTAATAACCAGATTAATTAGCACAAATAAGTGTTCTTGTGATTAACCTAGCTCGAAGTTGTAATAACCTGAACCCGATCACAGGTAAGTTTCCACTCTTGGATACTAAGATATTCATCTCATATGTTAGTCAGCCGACAAACATACAATTCATCTGAAACACAAGAACTGATTCACAATAGATATAAGCTTCTACGTAGGTTCTTAATATATTATACAAATAGAGACGACCCGCGTGGCCGAGCGGTTACGCGCAGTGGGTTCGATCCCCGGCCAGACAGGCATCTGAATGATGAGTTTAGGTGTCTGTTCTGGGTCTGGGTGTTTGTGTATTCGTCTTTGTGTGTCCATAGCACCTACGACATAGGAGAAAATCCTACTGTGGGGCTATGAGTGTAGAAAGCGTCTCTTTAATTGAATTAATTGAAAGAAACGAATCACTAGCGACGAAACATTAAGGTAAGTACATAAGCCTAAAGGTTAGCTAGCCTATCGCTAGGCTTAACTAGTTTAACCCGTTAACTTAACTAGCTTAGTTAATTCGCAAGCGGCTGAAGGAATTTGTTCTTAATTTAAAAATAAAAAAAACAGGTCCTATCTTTTTGCATATAAGCGGTACGACTGAAATGTGCCTAACTGTGTTACACTGATTGGTTACAAAGTAAACATAGTAGTTTGTTAAGAAGACCCAACATAACCTGAATAGCAATATCACACATACGCGATATTGCCCGTAATGCCAATGATGATTGAGCTCACATCCTTTTCGGGAATAGTATAACTTATAATTGCCCACGCATAACAGTGGTTTTGGATTGACTACTTGCTGATTGGCAATCATAGTCGCATAAAATAAAGGTCTACCATCGATTAAATGAAAAACTTTTATTGATCTTATATATTGCGTTTGCCAATGCGTTTGCCACTTTCACTGACCTATTAGTAAAGGTTGTCTACACCCATTTCCCTGAGGTCTTTTTTAAAAATCTCAAAGTTTAATTGGATATAAAAGTTCGAACACCTCTAATTGAAGTTCGAGACATTCTCTCAATTCAATTACATGAAAAGCAATTTTTGCTTATTATTGAATGTAATTGTTATTTTGAGCAAAGTCAAAGCAATTGAAAGTTATATCAAATTGACACAAAAAATATCAACGGTAGGTATTAGTGTAATTACTTAAACAAAAAATAAAAGCACAACTTGTAGAAAATTGCTTTTGGGCATACTTAGATAATGAAAGTTTACAATGTAATATAATTTAATGCTCGTAATATTTTAAATTTTCGTGCAGACAGTTTAAACGTCTGCGTCTGTTTTTTATTGCTTTATTTTGTAAGTCATATTTTTTTTCTCAATGGCACATTTTTGTTATACTTATTACTCTATTGACATTAAAGAAAGATAGCAAAAAGGTTACTTTTAACGATGCATAAATATATATTTCTTTTATATTATAATGAATATGATGTATACATGTATATTTCTTTTATGAATATTAAATTACAAAGTTAAATAAATTTTGCGATCAATAATGTTATATTAATTGTAAAGACAAAAGCAGTTCGTTTGATTGTTCGCTTCTTGAGATCATCTAGGCGGTATATGTAGGCACATAGTTCTTCAAGTCACATTTGGTAACTGTTACCTTTTTTATATTAGACTGCTACCTTTTTATATTGAAGGTGGTAGGAGCCTTGGTGGTTCGACTCCAGATGTACCACCGATTCACCTATTTAAGTAATATTAGCAGCGTTAAGCTCTGTTGTGTTATGGTCTGAAAGGTGTAGTAAGAGAGACATACTTAGGCGTTCCAACTTAGTTCTCAGGGGTAGCAACGCAAGATCTGGAGTTGATTACACATGTGCATGGGCGGCAGTGGCCATATCATCAGGTGGACTGCACGCTCATTTGCTACATCAATACTATAATGAAAAAATTAGACAGGTGGGACACATATCTAATATTTCATACAATTTTCGTAATTATAGGTATTTAGTTCTGCTTAGTTGATGTACCTTAAGAAACCAAATGCTACGAGGCGCAATAAATAACAATTTAATTTATGTACATTACTTTAAAACGATATAATATATATTAAAATTAAAAAGTCTTACAACTTTTTAGCGTTAGCGCAGAGTTCAGTCGATGCAAATAGAAAGATTTGAACAATACAAGTTTTATGTACAGGATATTTTTATTTGCCTCTAAAAACGGGTCATTTTCCATGACAAAAACTTAAAATTTCTTTAATGTACAATTTCTTTACGCAAAATTATGTGTTTTTCTGTTACCTACTTCAATGTAAAATAAGGGTTGCGATTTTTGCCATTTGGCTACGGAACCTTAAAAAGAACGAGGCATTATAAAAATGAAACATCTTTTTAATATGTAAATAGTTTTATTGAGGAGTATAAAGTATAAAAGATCAAATTAAGATAACATAATAGTCAACCCTGATTATAAGCAGATTGGACCTGAAGTAAAATAGAGACAAAAGTTGCATTATCACGCACCTTTGAAGAAGTATGAATAGGTGTAAAATACTACTAGAATCTTTGTACCTCTAAACAACAAAACAACAAAATCACCAAGCAACCTAGTAGCAATCAAATCATACTAAATGTGTTCATAAACTATTATAATCATAATAAACTTTATAAAGCTCACTTCATATATTATCGCCTACATTTCTCAGTTTAAATTGCCAAAACAATACTTTTGCGATATCATCGATATAAGGGCTGGGCCCCTACTAGCTTTTATTTGCTGTTGTTATTGTCTTCTTCAGTACGAATAGATATAAGATAGTCTTAAAAACGATATGCAACTTATGTCTCATTTTTACATCGATTAATATTACGTCATTTTCCATTAAATAAAAATAATTCGAAACAATCACATTTCTTAGTCAAATAGTAATTTAAGTATAAGTAATATTTCGATAGCAATAGGAAAAATACAGTAAAAACGTTTACGAAGTTTATATACTAGGTACCATACATGTTTTACAAAAAATACTCCGAGTTCTTTGTAAATATTCTTGATAAAAGTTCACAAAAGAATGAATGATGAATTGTGCGTAATTTATTGATTTTCATAAGGTCTTTATACTCTCGTATACTGAGACTATTTTGCGATGTTACGTCTAAATAGTATTTTTCCTATTAGTCGCATTCCAGAACATTCCAGTCTTTGGTATCAATGGCACTCACTGTCAAATTTTAACGTCAAAGCGCCATCACTATTCGTTGTTGTAGAGAAAAAAGTTACAATCACAGAAAATTTAAGACAATAAAAAATATCTTTAACGTGAATCTTCATTTCTCAAAATCCTCCATTGCATCTATTTAATTTTTTTTCTATTTAGTTCAATACATCGTCAGGTCATAAAAATAAGAGGGATTATCGTTATAAATTGACGAGTATAAAGAAGCCGGTTAATAGTAACTAGGTACCATTCCCTCATAATACCTCTTATTTGTAGGAACTGGGAGTCACAAAACATATTTGCAAAACATTCACAACACTTTATTTTCAATTATTCTACGATCAAGACTGATACGTAAATCGTATTGAAATGCATTCATTTTATCCAACAATCCGATTACGAAACATGTTCCTTGATCTTTTAACATATGGATCGGAACCCTAAAATAAAGTTTTATCGCAACTCGATCTTCATAACTTCAGTATTTATAATCATAATTACTCTTTTTTGGAAAGCTTTTAAAAATTGCTGGGAATCGAGCAAGTCATTATTGAGGGGCTACTTTCCTAGGTGCAATTATATAGCCATAAATCTGAATATAGATGTAACAGTTATTACTTAATTCTTAGTCTATTACTTTACTGTACATCTTTTGTATAAGATTGAAGAAGCAAGCGATCATGCAGTTCAACTGATGGATGTCGTAACTGCTGTCTATGCTCATCTCTTTTTCAAAGACTGCCTATGGTCATCTTCATATAGAAGAAGGGCTCTATGCTACTTTCAAGGACTAAGATGGTCGCCTCATATGATATTGACAGCTATCTAAAGTTCTATCAGTGTGAGTTCAAAATATATAAAGTATTAGTAATGATATTCTTCCAATATAAGTAGGGCAGAACGGAAATAATTGTCAAATGTTCGGTCCAAAAGTTTTAGTTAAGTACAGCACAATTTCAAATGTTACTTAAAGACCGTGTTGATTTTATTCAAATTAGTTAGCACAATTGTCTCCGATCTAGCCTAGATATACACGGACTTTTAATAAGTAAATTGAAGCGTCAAATCACAGCAAAATTGTTTATTTGACTTGACTCCAATATCACAGCCACTTTAAAACATGGCGCCCATACGACATCGCGCATAGACAAGTATTAGATACAACTTCAATAAACTTACTACGGAAACTAAGTTCGATTCACAAAAATTATCAACTTCGACTAAACACTACATTTCCTTATACGTTCCTAAACTAAGCAGTTTGTTCGTCAAGAGTTTCCCCTCAATATAAGAATATGAAACCTTACCCTAATCACTTTAAACGCAAACACAATACTGAATCACTCGTAAAACCCACAGTGCGAGTTAAAATAAAAGGCAGTTTCCATTTGTGCTTACGTTACATTAAAAGGCATAAAGCCTAAATCTAAGTTTCCGAAACGAAGAAAAAAGTAAAAATTAATTTCCTCCTTTAAAGTTTTCTATCTTCTTATAACATTGTGTTATTCAAGTGGTAAGTGATTCTATACGATAAAATTATAAAAATAACGCCTCTATTTTAAACGCTCGTGCATGCATAAGATTTATCTTTGGAATCAAAATGACCCACGAACATTATGGTGAGGTTTGTTCACAAAATGATTGAATCGATAAAAAAAGTCTTGTGCTTAAATGCAGGATATAAAAATCAATACAAACAGCTCGAAAGAGAATAAAAGCATATTTTTATATTTAAACTAGTTTGTAAATGCAAAGAAAAAATCATTTCAATCATTTCATGCGCATAACACAGAAAATACAAGGATGTTAAACAAAAAATTGTGTTACTACGTATTTAAATATCTTTGCCAGGTCATTTTGAATTTTAAAGATGTGATTAGTAATAAACATAATACTATAGCCTCCCGCTCATGTGGTTTAGAATATATTTAAATAAACTTAATTCTAATTCTTAGTGGCGGCGATCTGAAATACCTATATTAATCGAGGTATCGATTTTGAAGCAAAGAAACGATCAAGCGAATCGCTCTCAGGTGACAAGAAAGTCGACATTCTATTATTTTATTTATCAATTCCAATTTTCAAAGGCTAAAATATTCAAAAAAGTCACTATAGTTTATCACCGAAACTCGATATTTGTTCTGATTGATTCTTCGATTCAAATCGATTTGTTTCAGAAAGATTCGCCATCCTTATTAAAGATTCTATAAATTAGATAAGTCTATTTGGTAAAGTTTCCAGCTCTGGACACTTTGTTCTTGATCCACTTATTAGTGCGAGTCAGGATGTCTGGCTGATGGGAAGGATCCTGCCACGCTTCCAGGTTCACCTTCTTTATCTCCTCGCAAGAAACCATTGGGTTACTGTAACAAAAGGTATTAATTTGTTAATCATTTTTAGTATTTCCTCATTGCTGCTCTGAGTAAGATTATTTCTTTCTTAACGATAACGAAATGAATAATTGTGTTGAGTAGATATGAATTAGAGGAAATTTTTGTAAATTAGCTTGATACCAGTATGTTCATGTAAATATACTTTTGATATACAGCAGCTTAGGATACTATTTAACAGTATCCCAAGCTGTTTGTACATCCAAGATTTCATACGAAAGACGCCACATCGCGTACCATATTATAAGAAAACTAAATTCTTTTAACCGTAATAAAAGGAGCAAATAAACTAGCTCAACATATAGCCGACTCTGAGGTGATTTCATCTGGGGTTGATTACAGATAGCCGTGGGTTGCTAGTTCTACATTAAAAATATATATAAAAATACATGCTATCTAGTGCCCAAGTGGCGTCTACAAACATTCCAATCTACACATAAATCACTTATAATAATTTTTTCACAAATTATCTGCGAGACGCCAGAACTTGCATCACCTTACACTCACTACTCAATTATCTATATACATGAACATAGCTTAATACCACTTTTATAAAAATAAATTCAACAGTATCTAGTACAACATTATAACTACGAAAACATGTACCACTATGCAACTTCAACATACCTCTCAGAAGGCGTTCTAAACACGTCTCTCTGCACAATGGTAACACCGACATTGTCACACAACAAGCGAGCGAGCGATCCTCGTCGTAGTTCAGCGAGTTGACGCTTCGTGAAGCTGCCAGCTTCATGGGTGTGCGTGTAGAAATATCTGTCACCAGTACGAGTACGCCATAACTGCTCCTCTGTAATAAAATATGTATTAAATTCACTAAGAAGTATAACTATATAATATATTGAAATAAAAGCCTAATAAATATTCAATCTCTTTCTTTTTACTTCAACGTTCCAACGTCCGTAAAATTTGTGTTGCTAATTAAAAATTTACGTCATTATCACTATTAAATGCCTAGAAAATATTACAATGTATATAAAAATATAAAATAATACTTATAAAATTATAACTATTTATTGCGCCCTTATACTTTCCTAATTCGCTGATTAGGATAAATCTCAAACATTGTATTTAGAAACCAAACAATGGCATTTGTCTGCTCAAGATTTCCAGTACATTATGAAGAAACAGAGAAAAATAACATGCAGGAGGAAATCGTATAGTTATCTTTAAAAGTAACACATTTTACTATTTTTTTTTTTCAATTTCTTTAAAATTTTGTCCCATTCTACCTTTTTATTGATACTAAAACTTAGATTTTGAATCCAATCAACTTACTCAAGAAACAGGTTCCAGTAGGTCCAAGAAGCGAACCAGGAAGAGGGTCCTCGGCCATCAAGCCCACGACCAGATCAATATCGTAGGGATGCTCGTACAAATGTGCCAGCTTGTCAATAGTCTGGAATAAAACGAACAATATTTATTACAATTTTATATATGTATCTCATATTATATTTATATTAACATTAATTATTATTTTTGTATGTCATATTTATGTTTAATTTTATATCTTGCTTTGTACCCATCTACCTTAGTTGTCGAAATTTGACAATAAATTATTACGATACAACTGTAATTAAAATTCATCTCCACTGATCACTCTAACGGCGTTGATCTCTATGACTTTTTAGTTCTCTGTCAGTGACTTTTTTGTTGTCTTTTACTAAGCAAAAACATATAGGTACATTTTTGATAGCAGTAAGGGATATAGTTTTTCTGACATTACACGATCATTATCACTTATGGTTTATTGTAACCAACCTTTAATAAAGCGGAAATCTCGAGATAAAAAAAACGTTGTAGCCTTAGTCAAAGTAGCATACAATAATGTTTTAACTTCCCGAAATTCAACAAGAGATGGCGCCACTAATATTCTGTTACATTATCGAAGCATTTTTAACTTCCTGTATATATTCAAGCTTCGAAAAGAAACTATTGGAGCTCGATCGCTCCCCAGGCAATCACCTACTTTGGCAGGACATCCCCCCTTTGTCAAAACACAGTAAAATACCAATGAATTCTAGCTCATTCATTTAAATATTTCATAACCCTAACCAGTTTTTTTTCTATAATGTTCTTACCTCTAGCGGCATGACATCGTCCAGGTGATCAAAGGAGGAAGCAGGGCTAAGGCCGCAGAGGGACCTGTACTGCACGTAGCCTGGCAGACCATGGTCGCGGCCACGCTGAACATCCACAGCCAATACGTCGAGTCCTCCCAACCAACTGTGACGTAACTGTAGGAAGAGAAACACATTAATGCTACATTCTATCGACCATCAGTCGAAATTATATCAAACACTTTTTACTAATCAAATTTACTGCCGATCGGTTGTAATTGTTTTAGTAAATTTATCGGCCATGGATTTATTAAATAAGTAGACTTCTTATTGGTTATGTATCTTACGTAATAAATCATCTCAGTACGGAGCGAAAGACCATTCGAATTCGAAGGCGAATTCGATTGGCAGTTGCCTCGGGCAAGAACTCCATAAAATATTATTCCTAGGAAACGCTTCATGAAATATAGCTCCAGTAACGCCCAAATTGCATGTCTTACTAAGAGCGTCTTTAAATATTTAATTATTGATTCGTATTTGGTACAATGACACATAGCAGAACACTAAGTGCTACGTATCAGGGAAATAAATTGCTTCGGTAGTTTCAATTAAATTAATTAATTGGCATGATACAACTGTTCCTGAATTTAGCCTATTCAATTAAGTATGTCCCCCAGTAGAGCCCCAGGCATTAGTACAATTGAATAACAAGGACGATCGGAAAATACCCTCGTGTGTCGCCTGTCCATCTTAATAGAACTGAAGCATCCTTGATTGCGCAAACGTCCCTTTTAGAGTAATGATATAACTACCAATTATAAATTGTTTTGTTTATTGTTATAACGTACAGCAGAAATACATCATCAGTGAAAATTTTAACCGTCTAGCTATCACTGTTCATGGCGTGCAGCCTGGTCAGAGACAGACGGACGGACGGACAGTGGAGTCTTAGTGATATGGTCCCGTTTTAAGCGTTTTAACATGGAACCTTAAAAATTGCTCGATAAATACATACAATATGATCGATACATTGGGTTATATAAATTGTGGATGTATCTTATTTACCTGGTCTACTTGTATGCTACTTTCGATTTCGATATTTTGCACTATTTAAAGATAGCGACTATTTATGTTCCGTAGTGAAACACGAGTACCTACTTCAGCGAATGCCTTATATATTGAAATCCTACAGACTTAGATATTATTAATTATTATTTATAATTACAAGTAACGACGCAAGCCACATACATATATGTTTACTTCAAAGCCGGATTATACGAGACCATAAAACAATGTTATCTTACTATACCCATGAGTATTTACAAACTATGAGATAAATGATAATTTAATAAGTCCAACAATATAGACAGAAATAGTTCATAACATATTACATAACAAAATTCTCCATATCTATTGAATCTTAAGTAAACTTCATAAGCTCTATAATATTGATACAACACTGATATCGCATCATAATAATAGTATTATAGTATTGTATAGACCATAGCAGTAGAATATTCTATCACTACCGTAAATACTATACTACCGTAAAGATTTGAAAGTGAATAACCACGGCAATACCTATTTTTACCCAGCACCGGGTCTGGGGAGGGGCAAACCGGGGCTTATGCCCCGGGCGGCAAGTTCAGAGGGCGGCAAATTCAATCTTGAAAACGAATGTGATCATGTCTCAGGTAATCAAAGGACACCAATGAGTCGCCTTTGATCACCTAGGTGATATCAACTGGGTAATCAAAGTGGAATACACCTATTAATCACAGTGGTCTGCCGAAATTATTGAGACGGGGCCTTTGTAGAGATAGAAGACTATACGAAGAATAGTATAAACCGATCAGTCCCGATTTATTCAGGGTTTCCTGGTACAAACTAGCCTGACGTTACATTCCTGCAACAAATCTAGATAAGTATCGGAAACCCAATCAATTGTATCAACAAATGATATATTAGCCGGAACTGCTTACAATACAGCAAGGTCGAGGACTTATGATCACATCTAAAAATAAAGTTTACGTTTCTCACCAACATTAAACATCACTTCAAGTTGCTTATATAATGAAGTACTGTTACAAAATCATAGACCTATATTATAATAAGATACCC
The DNA here is from genome assembly GCA_018249875.1 of Cecropterus toxeus. Classification (NCBI taxonomy): domain Eukaryota; kingdom Metazoa; phylum Arthropoda; class Insecta; order Lepidoptera; family Hesperiidae; genus Cecropterus; species Cecropterus toxeus. Next base: position 711 of record DWNE01006159.1, on the reverse strand, counting down.
AGTAATTGATAATACAGACTCACAAAATTAGAGGTAAAACGTTCAGAGGTCAACAATTACCGGCTATCTAAAGCGTTCAATGTGTTGATCATCATCGAAGATACTTAGTTAAACCAACAAGGACTGTTTATCAAACCGCTGTCCATAATATTGAACACTAGCTTATACCGGCTTCATTCACGTTTATTATGATAATGAGTTGATCAAATGGTTTTTCGCAAGAGTTAGGTAATAAATGTATACATACGCTTATCATTTGAGCGAGGTGTAGGTCAAGTAAAGTAGGGGATTAGTAATTTAGGTAGAAAAAACTATACAAACTGAACGGATAAGAATAAATGTGTTAATGACCTATAGTAATGACGAAAATCATTAAGGTTACAAGAGTCAGATAAAATAAGTTGCTCATACGTCGACTGTGAAATAAAGAACCAATCGATGCATTTATAAAAATTTAATACATAACTTACATCGCCGATATTTGCAAAAAAAATGTTTGGAGATGAGTATAAGTATAAGTGGTAGATTATTTTATTATTTTTGTCCGTCTGCTTGTTTCAAATCGCATCATACCAGAATTACTGACTTATGTCTACAGTCCATTTCGTGAAGCAATATCTAAATATTAATCATATTTTTTTATAAATATGAAGTAGCAAACGAGCAAGCAGCCCACCTGATGGTAAGTGGTTCCTGCCGCCCATGGACATT
>DWNE01006158.1:0-13306 GCA_018249875.1 Cecropterus toxeus | reverse complement strand
TCGACTTCATATAGAACCCCTGTTCTATATGAAGTTGCTTACAAATGTCCATGGGCGGCAGTAACCACTTACCATCTAGTGTGCTGCTTGCTCGTTTGCTACTTCATATTTATAAAAAAATAAAAAAAAAGAAAATACAATATTTACGAAACCGAAATCTAATAAATCCATCAGTTTTAAATCCAAAGTTTACGAACGCGTCTTTACATTATTTTAATACAGGCATGTCACTTTTATCTTTAAAAAGAAATATGAGATGATTAGATTTAGTATAATAAGTATATTTTTGTCTACATGTTATGTTTTGTCCATAAAATACTATATATTTATATCTGTACTATATTTTCATAGCTTACTTGGAAAAATACTATATTTTCTCGTCGAATTGTTAGTAGCCCTAGGTAAGATTCATTTAAGGTTGCCTATATTCGTCGGCAGTGGTCACTTATCATCAAAGGGACTGCATACTCCTTTGCTACTTTCAAGTAATAAAATAAAGCCTACAAGTGGTATGAATTATGCATGGAGGTCGATCCTAATACTTTATGCTAATCACAGTAGCGAAAGAAGCCTTATTCTATCATAGCATTGAAATATATTCCGAATAAATAACTACTTTTTATTTTTAAAAGATTTTTAGCAGCTTTCTTAAATACCGGGTAAAGCAAAACATCAACAAAAAGCTCAAGCTATTTAAACACCTGGAAGGAAGAGAATATTTACCAAAAATACCAATAATATTTAGAACTTTATTAAAGATATAACAAGTATAGTTCGAACGGGACGAACTATGTCTAGTGTGAAGTACTTCTTGCGTTTTGATAGAAGGGCGTGGTTAAGCGGCTCCCTTTCATATGAGACCACCTTAGTCCTCGGGAGTAGCAACGCATCTTTGATTAACTTCAGATAGAATCCCTGTTGTTTACAGATGTCTAAGGGTGGCAGGGATCACTTCCCATCTGAACATGTACATTATATCACATGGACATCACAGTCATCTGTTCTAATGCTCGTTTGATACTTCAATGTCTAAATACTATTGTTACAACCAGTTCAAAACCAGTATTATAATTTGACATATTGGTTTTTAAAACAATCATACTCGTGAAATGAAACTTGTTCGGATCTGTCCCTGAATGTGTATTGCCAAAAAATGGTATTGAAAGTGATGTCACTGATTAGTATTTTAAGAGAATTATAAATAGAGAACTAAAAACAATTTGAAACACTCTAGAACGGCCACATCTCGAAACGTAAGTGTCTCGATTCGTTGCTCAGAATTTGGGGCAAATATTTACCGTAAATGCCACTTAAATTGGTAAACTTTGTTGTAATAAATTTGGAAATGTCGGAACTAAATTCACAACGACTTCACTCGAATTCAACAATGAAGTGAATTATGCACCAGCTGGTGCAAGCGAAAGGTGTCTGAATTGTTCGAATGGTATATTCGCTTTGGCAAATGCAATACATATACATATGTATCTTTATGATTAAATTACTATTGATACTGTAGCTGATTGGGTTGAGTTCTAAATAGAACACGTAACTATCTAGAGTTCAATAAGCGTATAGCCTTATTGTAAGGACGCCGAAGGCCTCTCTTTCTCCTTCGCATGAGCCAGCGGAGGCGGATTCGGTAAAATCTAATTCCGGATTTAAAGGCTCCAGCTAAAGGCAAAGAACGTCCAGAGGAACGCCGCGGAGTTTTAGTCGGTAAGAGTCCAACATACACTTTTCGCTCCTTTGGGTGAAAAGGGGATCCATGATTTCTCCGTGTTAAAAAAAAATGCCTTATTGTAAATTTTACATTGATTTCAACATTATATTTCAAGAAATAACTATGAAGAAATTCACAACACATGATCAAAGAAACAACGTAATTTAATAACAAAACAAACAATAACAATGTTTTGTAATATAAGCAAAATGAAACAATATATACGAAGCTAAGTTGAAATGCCAACCGACATCTTGCAATAGTCAGCGACACACGAGTGTCTGCAATTGCAATTCTGAACTGGTGCAAATATTTGTCAAAACTTACGGTTAAATTAGGAAACTTTCCCGTAATACACTTCCAGTGTCGAACTAAATTTACAGAAACTAAAGTGGCACGCGTTGTTAGAAGTGTAAAACACATTTCGGTTAGAAAACACTTCCAGGAAAGGAAATGTTTTAGTAGAATATATGTATTCTGTCAAAACACGAATGATTTATGATTATTTCTATATATTGTAAAGCGAACGTTTGTTTTTTGTTTGTATGTTTGTTTGAACGCTAATTTCTGAAAGTAATGGTCATATTTGAATAAATCTTATTGAATATAGTGCGACATTTATAGAAAAAAGGCTTTAGGATGAATGACAACATTCAAAAGTCTTCAAAACAGTTAGTCTTTTTTGCTTAGTGAATTCCACTAATAGTCTAAATTGAAGGAAATGTAAGCTGAAACTTACATCTAAATTGGTAAACTTTGTTGCAATGAACTTTCGAGTGTCAAACTGAATATGTACTAAGTATAGTACACATGTTGACGGCAGAGTGCCTATTTCGTTTTAGGCACTAGTCCCCTAATAGGAATTCGCGAGAAAAGTATTTGTAGTACACTTCACTAGAAAGTTTACATGCACTGTGTATGTTGCTAGACTTGGCTGGGGTTAGACTACTTACCGTATTGACAAAAACTATTATTTATCTGCTGTTTTTTTTCATGCATTCATCAGCTTTCTTCTTCGTTATCAATGATTATATCCTTATCAATTATGAATTACTACACAATAATTAATTTAGAATTTACAAACTTTTAAGACCATTCCCACTTAACACAAGTCAAATACGTATAGTAAGGTCTCAGAAAACAAAACTCAACCCGAAACTCCGACAATCCGTATCACTAATCTTGTTAAAACTTAGAATGGAGTGTGAATTGCAAGTTGCAGAATCGACAAAGATCGCCGATGTCACACCCGGGACCTGACACTTAACAGGAAGATAAGAGGGAGGCATCGGGAGAAACAACCCACTGCAACCTCCTGCTCCCACCCTCAGACCACTTAAGCCGATGCGGCGCTGCGACAATACTGAGAAAAAATCGGTCAAGTACAATTGATAGTCGCGGATCGAAGAATCCGTATTGTGACATAAACTTGAGCTGGTCCAACAAAGTTATCAGACTATTATTAGTTCTGCGAGGCAGAATATGTTGATGTTCCCGAGCCTACTTCAAACGGAACGGATGTAGTTAAAAGTTTATTTAATGATCGCACTTCATGGCTATATTCGGTAGTTTTGAACTATTAAGATTTGATTTAAACGAGGAAGAAAGTTTGAATTGAAAATGTGTCTAAAAGATGAAAAGTTTTTAAAATATGACCTTAATTTACTGCGATTGCATTTTTAGTCAGAAGGTTAAAATTTTCAAAATTTATTTCAAGGCCCGGAACTTTCAATAGACGTCGACCGTCTGATAAACAACCATTAAGGGAGACCATAATCGAATAATGCTTAACACTGGCTGCCCCTGGGGTCAATTTTGGTGAATGTCAATTAGGGACAATAAGCTACGTGGTACAGATCTGAATGATTAAGCCTCATAAGATGAATATTAACTACATTAGATACTGTTATAGCTAATGCTTATAATTACAAATAGATATCATTATACGCAAGCAGGTTAGGAAATGAGAACATACAAATAGATAACGCTTAAATTTACCTTATATATTTATTAATGAACCATGAAAAATTCTTGGTACATATTAATAAAAATAAGAGGTAATTAATATATTTTATTTTGAACACTCCTAAGAGTGATTATCAAAAAAGTCGGTTAAAAATAGTTCTCAAAGGTATGTGAAATCTACCAATATACACTCGCTCTTTGTACTTGCCAGCAGTGGGAAAGTAGAGATTAGACGACAGAACGACTATTCGTTTCAGTTTATAAATTAAGTATTTTTAGCGTAATTCTGAGGAAATAAGATATAACATTACAAGTACAAGCAAAATTTCGTCTTTGTTAAAATTGAACGAAGTTTTTGTTCAAACTGAAGTGTTCATGAAACTACGAAATCTTGTAAGAATAGAAAATATAACAAAGGCAGAGAAAATGCCAAATGAACAAAGAAAAACAGCTGATCTTACGAAGCGACAGATTAAAGAAAAAATATTTTATTATTATTACATCCCGTGAAATTCACGTTCGAGAAAATGAAGGAAATAAAGGGATAACAATGGTTACTTGTAATATTGAAGGCACGTATTCGTACTATGCTTTTCGCTTGCCAAGTTAACGTACGCAATTTTAAAATTCAGGCTGTGACTCGCTATGTAAGTGTGGATGTGTTGAATGTGTACGTGAATCATGTTACACAGGATTTTTTGATGGTATTGCGAAAGCTTGCATAAGTTGCGCAAGAAGTGTGCGAGCCGAAATCACTTATGCAAGTAGTACTTATTGTATGGTGATGAGGTCCATATGTGGCTGCAATATATTTTCACTTCATTATTGAATAATAGCTCCGATAAAAGCAACGCCTCTCGGATAGATTACAAAAATATCAATAATTTTATTATTGAATATGATATAAATATTATAAATGCAAGAGTTTCTACGGATATATGCGTGATTGTTATTCTTTCAAACAAATTTACTGACTAAATTTAGATTTTTGACACAGATAGTTGATGGCCTGTATTAAGACATAAAATACTTTTTACTGTAGTACATGAAGCAGACGGAGCCACGAGAAAAAGCTCATAAGATATAATTCGTTTCAGTTTAGACGATAAGATCATTGGATCATCTAAGTTATCTGTTGATATTTTTAGTGTATTCAATCAAACTTTGTCAGTTTGATTTTGATCAGCTTATTCTTTAACGTTTAGCAATAAATCTACAAAATTAGTTAAAGTTACAATTACTGATAGGCTCAAATAATAGCAAATTGGCGCGGTATAATTAGATTATTACTGCAGTCAATGACGTAACTTGCAATTCGTCAATCTACTCGATTCGACGCCCTCCGTAAACTAGTCGTATTATCGCATTTGCCGAGCCGAGCATGGCTTCACCGAGCTACAAGATAAACTTCAATTACGCAACTATAACAATGTGAAACTGAAGTTTCCGTCGAAGGATGGATACTTGTAGGTAAGACAAACCTAGTTAAATAGACGAGATAAGTAGAAAACGTAGCGTTAAACCGAAACTAATCAAGGAGTCGACCACTAGGGTAGGAGAAATTGAAGGGAAGTCGATCGTGTATTCAGTACACGGCCCTAGCAACCCGGGCGGTATCACCGCTAATCAGACTATATCGTGACATGCGGCTCGAATGCAGTGTTGCCAACTTGGGAATTTACCCCAAATTTATTGTTTTTTCTTTTTCTTATTTAGCAAAATGTTTGAGTGTAACCATTTTTGTGAGTATTTTAGGGAGATTAAGTTTATATTGTCTAGCGAGGTTTTTTCAAATTGCGGAAACAAATTGCGGCATATTATTTCGAGTTTAGCTAGAGTGACCTTTCTTTTTCATCGTTTAAGTTGAAATTAAAGTTATTTCTTCATTTAAGTATAAAATTTAAGTTTTAGGGGGAACATTCTTAAATAGTTAGCAACACTGCTCGAATGTATCGACGTGTGTAGTATATCGGCGTACCAGGCGAGCAGAGGTAAATAGCTTCGATGTTAGATACACTGACGAGGCCAGTGCCGGTCGTTTCGGATTATGGGATCGGAGTGCTTACTCACGTTACACGTTTACATTGATACAACTATTCAATTAACATTACGTCTGTCGTAGTAGGTAGTAATATAAAAGCGCAATTAGTGTACGCCGATCTCTGTTTGATACTAGACAATTGTTAACTTTTGCCTGACCGAATCATATTTGCTATTGTTGCATGAAGCTAATGATTAAAGAGAATAATGCTAATATTTTAAGTCGGACAAGAAAATCTTTACTATCCAATTCTGAGTTCGTTTTTCGTATATAACTTTCACCATTTATCACAGACTTTGTAGACACGTTTACCAAGACTCCGTAATAAATCAATAAAAACTGGATCTTATTAGTGTTCAACGCACGTGCAAGTAGTTGGAAATTTCTTGACGCGACTTTCTATGTACGGTCACCGTCATTACCAATTAGGAGTTTCTCGATTTATGTATAGACGTTGGAGCGGAGGTTTTTTTTGCTAAGCACACCAGATATGACTGACAGGATGACAAAGTGTCGTCAAATTATACAGAATAAATTAAAAAAATAACAAAAATATCGAAAATTTGCATCGTAATGAAAAAAATATTGAAGATTTAGAAGAACACATTGCTTTTAAAATGTAAATATTTTAAGCGTCGGTTAAATTTTAATTGTAATGTGAATAAACTGAAGAAAACGAGCATTTCATTTTATGTTATCTTTTTACTTTCTTCGATTTTTAACGTTATTAATAATGTAAACAATTCCTAAGATACTTCGAGACAATTCTGTCAACAAGACGAACTTCTGTGCCGGAACATCTGAAAATAAACACCAATAAACTGAAGTAGTCAATTTGAGGACGCCCGCTTGTGAAAGACGGCTGGGTTCATTAAAAGTTGAACCATCGATGGCTCATTTATGTTTCTTGGGTAATGCGAAAAAATATAATCCGAAGAGTTTAAAAGATCGTTTAATTAACTTGTGTTTTTAATAAAAACGCTTCCTTCCTAATTGTATTTGAGGGATGATTTACGTTAAGTGGGATATTCTGGGTTTCTGCGGACGCAAACGAGCCCAAAAATGTTATTTATTCCCACATTGATGATATCTCGCTCGGGTAAAGGCTGTTCCAGTTTAATGGACGAATTAAACACCTATTAAAATTTTCCAAACACATTTCAAGAGGAGGATCATTTATTTACGAGAATGATTTATTTTCGTTGCCATCGCGTAATCAAGAGCATTGCTTGGAATAATATTTTTACTGTGAACTGTTGTTTGTTATTTTAATTATAATCAAAATACATCAATTTTTAAGTATTATCGTATAAACGTTTGCTTTCAAGACTTGTATCATAATTTGGTGCTAATATTAAACGATTATTATTAATAAAATTTATATGTTGGTTTAAGTTATATTCAGTTCTTCCAGTTTCAATTAATGAATCTCAAAGTTATTATCAGATATTAAAAAAATATAACTGTAATTTTCATTATAAAAAAATAATTAGGAAAGTAATGATAAAAGAATCAGCCTTACATAAACAAGCATTGAATAGAATGAATATAATCAAAAACAACCTTTCCATCCTACTGTTACATTATAAATTAAGTTTAATTAATATTTTGATATCCGATTGAAACATTTCGAACAAAACCTGCCTGACCTATTAAGACCCAACAAGACGTTATCCCGGTTTGTTTCTTTATTGTCCAAAAATGTTTAAACAGGAATATATCCGAATTTTGCTTTTACTATTGTATTTTCCTTGATATGTAAGATCACAAGCAAAATTATAGAGTCAGGAATATTTGAGTAACAGTACCGTATCAAATCATGTTGCTATGATACTTCTTGCATGATGAGGTTTTATAATATAGAACAAGAAATGGAAAACAAAACACCAAACGTTAAAATTACCTCGCTAGTATCCCACCACAATGCGTCTTGCAGTGTTCAAAAATTCCTCAAACATTTGAAATTTCCTTATAAATCCAGTAATTTGGTGTTCAAGAAATTTTAGATTTTACCCCTGACCTATAAAAACTGTCGCTTAAATAATTAGCTATCACGAAAGTTATTCGGAATGGAACGCTGAGTCCATCACATTTCACCTTACAAACGGGAATGTCACGAAACTTGCACATTGATACACTTACCAACAAAAAGGTACAAAGGCAGCAGGAAATCACAGAACGGACTATAATACAGCCAAGTTTGGCGTCCTTTGTTAAGACCCGTCTATTGTGTGCGTACATAATATAAGAAACTTGGTAATGAGATTACAGTAATATAACACAGATATAGAGAACGTTTACGGAGGCAGGCAGTCTATTTTAGATACCGGAACTTTTGAAGATAAACCCAACGTATCATGATTTATATATATTTTTTGGGGTGAAGCTTTCTTACATTACCTAAATTAATCCAAATGAAGGTACGTTTAACATAGTAATAAAATGTAATTTTTGGAAGCACTAAATCCAATTTCTTTTTGACAATATCTCACTTCGTAAGCATGATGTTAACCTTAAATGTCATAGAAATTGTTACAATGAAAAATATAACAAATAGAAGCATAACTTCTTCTATTTGGTATATTTTTTCATGACAAAACAAAGAATTCGAATTAAACATATACGGGACTGTTAGAGAAAAAGGTACAAATCAAACATTCAAGTCTGACGGTACACGAGCAAATGGATGAAACTTGATTTTGACCTCCACATTGCGTAATACTTCGGTGCGGTCATAGTTTGCGGTCCGAATATATTACCGAACTCGCTAGTACAAGGGCATTAAGTATTCAAAACAGTGGTACGCACAGAACGGATCGCTGTGCCAAAAAACATATCGATCAATGCGATGGAAAACAAAGTGCTTAGGTAAAGGCAGGGAGTGTATTTGAAGGGAATGATATTGAAACTGATTACACAAATGTAATTACATAAAATTCTTAGAATACATAGATAGAGAGAGAAATATGTATTGATTGATGTGGTATCGTATTACAGCTTTTTTTGTTTGCGAAGACAAAATGTAAGAAACATAAGAAATTTTGTTAATTTTCGTTGTGATTTATATCTGTCAAAGAATCCTTTTTTTTAAAGCATGTAACTATTCGTTATAATACACAATTAATCCATGGATATTAAAGACAACCTTCAATAGAATGACAATCCTGATAGACGTTGGTAACGGTTGTTACCAGTGAGTATTTTAAATAAGGCTTTGCATTGTTTCGTGAAATGTTTCTTTAGAATAAATAGGTATCGAAATTGTTGACTACGGCTATAAATTAAATTGGCTATTTCGAATGGCACCTCAATCAGAATCGATGCTACCACCGGAACAATCCAGCGATCCAATACGAAACGGGAGCAGGGCCGTTTCCGCAACATGACGGAAATAACGTTCATTTTACGCGGTAAAAAGTAAAATTTTACGCGGTAAATTTTCGACAATACGATAACTGATCATGGTTAGGCGACAGATTTATGAACGCCAGTGAAATAGCATAAATTAACAAAATGTTTATCTTGCTATGATACAATACACGTTTAATTTTCTACATATTATTTGATTCCATTATGGCATCAGTCATTTTTTATGTGGCATAGCTGATCACGGGTCTCTGTTCCCTGGAGTAGTACACTTTATATGCTGCAATCACTCTAGGTGGTATTATAATTCCTCCTTGACTAAAGATCTGGATGGCAAAAATTTCCCAGAAACGATATGTTAATGTTTGAAATATCTAACGTTATAAATGACGGAACCGCCGTAAAATATTTTTTACAGAGACATCTCAGAAGAATCGTCTCTGGAGCAGTACATAAATATTTATGAAGCAAGATATTTTAAAACAAAGACATAATGGCCCAATTTAATCCAGGCATCAACTTCACAACTGCCAGTCAGTAAATTCAGTGTTCAATCCATTATCGGGAAACTCGTCAAAGTTGTGTGAAATCGGTGTTAAGTGAATCATAGCAACGTGAACGGATTACAAAAGTACTCCCCTCTAGCTATTACGGTGACCAGTTGGCGAGTTTTAATTGATCTTGAATTCGTGGGCGAGTATAGAGGTTAAAAGCATAATGGCCACCAGGTGGTAGAGCCGATGTAGTTCGACCGGAGATATACTACCATCACCCCGATTTCTAGCGTGAAACAGCTCTTGCGTTTCGGTGGAAGGGTGTGGTTGCCGGCTCAGTTATATATGTGGGGAACATCTTAGTCCTTGTAGCAGCAGCAACGCATCCGAAGTTGCTTACAGATATTCATGGGCGGCAGTAACCACTTACTATCAGGTGGACTGCATGCTCGTTTCCTACTTCATTCTTACAAAAAAAATGCAATGCTTTCTTTAATATGCTCATCCAAGTTTGATGGAAAGAGTATTTTACTGAAAGAAAAGAGTATTAGACTGAAAAAAATGGTATTTAACAAGTAAATTCGCCCATCACTTCACAGAAATACAATGCCATCGTTATCGTGGGTGCCATGAAAAATGCTTAGATATTTTCGAATGAACTATGTTAAATCTTTTTCCTTAAAACCAAAATCAACAAGTTACCGTTGTTATTTACCAGAAGGTTTTAGTGACAATGAACATTAAGACAAGACCTTGAATTAATACTGATAACAATTAATTACATAGACATTAAATGGCATATCAAGCAAGTTGTATGTGTTTCATGCAATATCATTATTTGCTCGTTCTAGTGATATCAGTTATCTCTGACATTCCCTCATGAAAAGAACATTCATTTTTTAGGTATTTTCTTACAAAGATCTCTAAATTGTTTTGAATTATTAAATATTAAAATTAACTAATACTGCTTTATAGGGATTGTTTTTTTCGCATTATAGTACAGTAGTGTCTGAATTATTTGGCTCGCAAGTCACCACCACGTCTGTCCGTGCCAGCGGTCGAACAACGATTGAATCATCGCATGCATTAATTTTATGACGGTTGTGATGTGACGTATGTGTTTGAGCCAAACCTACCCGCATCATCATCATGTAGATTTCTTTTAATGGGTACGTTCTTATATTAACTCCCTTCAACGTGTATTGTTTGAAACGTTCTCAACGTCTTTACTGGTTTGACAAACGACCTCATTACAATTCAGTTCAGCACTGACTGAAGGGATCCGGTCCTTATTTGCATATTTAAAACGTCTCAGCTATATTCTACCTTTTCATCCAAATCTACCTTACTTTCTAGTTCTTTAGGGTGTGATACGTAGGCTTAGTAAAAGTTATCTGGTTGGAATTTTACTTTGCAGAGTATAGTATGCAGTGTAATGTGTAATCTTGATTAATTTTCTCTTAAGTGTAAAGTTGGTAACGCGATTATGAACTCTCCCAATCGATATTTCATTAACGTGTATCTACTTTTCCTACTATTACATTTCGTCTGAATTTTAATCCTTTATGCCACTGCTGTTTTCACGCGAAATACAATATTGTTATGAATCTACCTGATGTCGATTATAAAATGTTATATTTGTGTTTGGTTTAGCATTATAAATTGATACCCATTTGTCAGTAAGCATATTCCATGTAGTTTAATCGATTGTCCAAACATTCAGTTCAGTCGAAACCGATTAGATTATTGCATTACGTCCTATTCGAATCGAGCACCCGTATGGTTAATGATTATGGTAATTTCTATTGTGGAGTTAACAAGCTGAGTGAATCTGTTCGCATTTGCCCCGTTGTTATTATGAGTGTTGCAGAAAATAAAATTATTAGTCGATTATGGAATGTTAAAGAAAAATGTATATCCAAGGTTGTGAACGAACTGCTGTTATTCTGAAGGATTAAGGGCAAAAACTCTTCATATAGGGAATGGTAATAAAACAAAGCCTAGGCGTGTGCCATGATTTTCGAATTTAATGCGTTACTTTGTAAGAGACTTCGATTTGAAAAGTATCAGGCTGGATATCAGATGTGAATGACGTGTGGAATAAAAAAATGTGTGTCACTGGAAAATAATAGTATGTAGCTTGCTAAAAGTCATGATTATGTTTTTATATATATTACAAACACAAAATTTAAATAAATACGCATTGTTGAAAAATGTGTATGTGTGTCATTATTCTCATGAATAGATATTCACGTTAGATAACGTTGGAGAGATTTCTCTAGTTATTTAACATTGGTAGGTGAGCTTCTAAATATGGTCACTGAATATTTTACCGTTATGCCATTTACTGCTGCTTTGCGATTCGGCTCGGGTCTACTTCATCCGGTTTATAGCAAGGGCGAATCCCGCGATACACACCAAATGCAGCCGATATAAGGACATGGGATCATTTAAAGACTTTTTAAGTACGCTCTATTTTACTAACTAGCAGCTTAGCTATGCTCCGTAGATTTGGTTGAGCTTAAAGTTTACAATTACTTAGTTACATTTTGTGCTCATGAGGACGCCCCGTAGTTTTTTTAACTGTGAAAAGTCCTTTTACACATATACAGGCACACATTATGTTTTAGGATTAGTTCAAATATCCAAAATGATTATGATTCTATTTATATAGATTGCATACCGCCAATATCAATTAGCATTAATATAATATTTGAAAGCAACAACAGTCACTAAAATACTTCTAGATCATTTATTTCCTTGTTATAGAATGTTTCAAATCACATTCGAATTCAGAGCATTTATTTTCAAACTTCATATTTAGAGAGAACAGGAACCAGAATTGAAATTTCAAAGCCGTTTTTCGGTCCCGGCTTTCAACGTGATGTGATTTATGACATGAACGAAATAGGAAATGCGTTTGAATCGAATCGATTATAGAATGACAATAACTATATAAACGTTATGTATATACATAGTAAATAAATAATGCTATTGTATGTACATTTACAATGTTCGGCGATGTATTTGTAATGACAATGAGCTTAGAACTTAGCGCTAACGGATATAAATTAGGCTACTTGAGTCTTACTGTCACGTTAAAACACGTCATTGGTTGCGCTACGACTATCAGTAATTCTATTTTGGTCATTATAAAACTTGCCGTTCTTGTTTAGGCATTAACGCAATTACTACAATTTAAAACAAATTTTACGATATTAACAAAAAAAACAGGTGGAACACTGAGGACGTCTAACATAAACCAATTACAGAATGAAGTAAAAAACAATATTCGGAACTAAACAGACGACGATGGCATAAAAAACCAAAACGACGATATTGAATGCAGCACAAACATCGAAAAGTCAATAAGCGAATCAAATTGATGCGCTAAATACACGTCCATGGCCGGACATGTCGACTGACGGGCGATACGGGCCGATGTGGGAAGTTTACTTGGAACGGATTACGTTTTAATTTAAAGCGATTTAAAAGAAAATTGTAAATTTGTATAAATTGGTGTAAATTGGTATAAAACACCACTGATTTTTCTAAAATTATGTGCGTATTAGAAATTTAATTATCACTGCTTTACGATGAAGGAAAACATCGTGAGGAAACCTGCACATATGAGAGTTCTCGTAAAAGAGTTCTCAACGGTGTGTGAAGTCTACCAATTCGCACTTGGCCAGCGCGGTGGACTATGGCCTAAAACTCTCT
>DWNE01006157.1:0-13306 GCA_018249875.1 Cecropterus toxeus | reverse complement strand
GTGATCGACTTCAGATAGAACACCTGTTCTGTATGAATTTGCTTACAGATGTCCATGGGCAGCAGTGACCACTTACCATTAGATGGACTACATGCTCGTTTGCAACTCCAACATAACAAAGGGCCTCCGGAGTCGAATGAACTTCAAAGGTCCACCAGTTCTTCCAAACGCCCACAAATATGTATAACTTGAACTAGTTACATTGTTAAAAACATTTAAACAAAAAACCCGACTGCTTTAAACGTTTTTTTTTGTTCGCAATGATTTAATTAATTGAACGCTTTATATGAGTTTTTTTTTTCAAAATAGATAAAAGTATTATTACATACTTATTTTAGAATAGTCTATTTAGGAGCTTTCATTTGATACCCATATTGTCGTGATAGTAAAAAAGAGGTTCGTTCTCCACCCTTTATCCGTATTCGCAGGCGCCATTTTAAAAAATCATATACCCTTTGTCATTTTCCAAACTGAGACGATTCAAATGATATTTTATACAGTCACGATCCGTTAAGCCGTTTGGACTGTAGCGCGTGCCAAAGAAATGGGCATACATACAAACAAACATACATACATACGCTCGATAAACTTTACCCATCTTCTGGAGCAATGGGGTAAAAAGTACCCCCAAAAGACTAATGAAATTCTTTACACGGGTGTCCCGCGGTGTAACATAACTCGATTGGTTGTCTCGTAAATAAATAAGTCCTGATTTTTCCATTGATGCGATGAATCGACCAATTTGGTGTCCTTCCGACATTTACTTGCGGTGAATGTTTACTGTGGACTAATTTACGTTTCTATTGATACGGTTTTTGCAATAGAAACGTATAAATAAATGCATTAAAGTCAATACGATTGTTCTTGAACAGAAATTCTCAAATAAACAAAAATACAAAAATGATTGATAAATTTATTATTATCAAGTCCTTGGCTCGAAAATTCACATGTTTTTTAACCGAGAAATTTGATTTCGTAAATAAATCTAATACTATTGTTATTTGCAGAAATCGCATCTTTTTATATGGTGATTACTTTTGCGCCACCTTTTATTATAAATGCGAAAGTTTGTGAGGATTTATGTGTATGTATGTGTGTATGTGTTTTTGCTCTTTCCCGCAAAAACTACCTGACGTATTTCGCTGAAATTTGGCAAACAGAGTTTATAACATTGATTAACAGATGAAACATAATTACTAAAACTAACTTAACTTTGCCAGGTGGTAGAACCAATATAGTTCGACCGAGGAAGTACCGCCACACCTACTTCTAGCGTGCAGCAGTTCTTGCGTTTCGGTGGAAGGTTGTGGTCGCCGGCTCACTTTTATATGAGAGGACCATCTCAGTCCTCGGGAGTAGCAACGCATCTGTGATAGACTTCATATAGAACCCCTGTTCTATATGACGTTGCTTATAAATGTCCGTGGGCGGCAGTAACCACTTACAATCAGGTGGGCTGCTTGCTCGTTTGCTACTTCATATTTATAAAAAAAACAAGTCAAGTTTATTTCTAGGGAATTATTGCTTCATGCTTTTTATTTCCGTGTATACTTACCTCTAAGTTAGGTTAGCCAACTCAGTATCACGAATTGTATTGCATATTTTATTTAGCACAAAAGAAACCGTAAACAAACAGCTAACAATAATAAACCGTATTTGCTTGAACGTGACTGCTGGGTTTAATTTAAAATGACGTTTTTATGTTTATAAAGTAGTGGATGGACGTGTATTGAATACAGACTGCAGCTCAGTTTAAAGGTAGTAGAATTACACTGCAGTATTAAGCGCTGCTTTACCACACCATTCAACCCAAAACGGTTACATGGTGTGGTAAAGGAAAGGCTTAAACTTAGTTATCAGAGGTAGCAAGGTGTATATTGTATAGGGTGTCCCTGAATTAACGCATGATTCGAATTTGTCGCCTGATAGTTTAGGCTTTATAAAAAAGGAGCGTTACATTATATAACAATGTGTATTCATTACAAAAAAATATAGTCGGAATTGTGTTTTGTTCCAGGTTGTGTACTCTCTCGTATCGGTGATCAGAATTGGCCCCCTATATCGTGTGATTTAACACTATCAGGTTTTATGAGGTTATTTGTAATCACACGTCTATGTCCACAAACCCACAACCACCTATGCATTAAAAACGAGTTTAAAAACTGCATCAACGAAATTCGTACGTTACGTAAAATTGTCATGTAAATTTTGGGCAAACGAGTGTGCAGCAAAGTCATGGAGGTCATTTTTCCTATGTATTGTTCCATAAACAAAGCTATTCCACGTATTTAATGATTCAATAAAAAAATAACAATCAAAAGACTAAAAATTACTTTGCATGAATAATAACACAACATAAAATATATTTGCTGAACACAAAATATAGTAAAAGGTGAAATAATACAAATTTAAAGGCCATTGACCACTGAGGAGTCAAAGGAGATAAAATAAAACTACATATATCTTACCTTCAAATTTATGATTCATCATTTGAATTGTGTATAAATAACCATTCAATGCAAAGATATATGTAGACCAATATATACCTTAGTCCTCAAATATCACAACGCGCCGAATACGAAAATGTCGCCTATTCATTTGAAATACAAATTCCCAGACAAATTCAATTATTTTAGCCTTGACGTCTACCAGCGTTCTCATTGTTTTAATTTGAAAACCAATATAATAGTCTAGAAACGTTAAAATGAATGGAATCTTTCCCCTTCCGACGACGAATTTTTATTTTCTCTCTCCCTTGTTTTGTGGCAGGAGGGATCAAACAAATTGAATTTTTTAAACGGTTTGCCAAAATCCGATTTGTTTGTTCCAACCGAAACTCATTTGGTGAAATTACGTTTTTGTGGCGGTCACTAATAGTTTTCTGGTCTCCTAAAATGAAAAGATTGTTGAAATGAAGAAGTATTTTGTTTCACAATTTTAAAGTGATATTTAATCACAAAATAATGAAAAGAAGATAGAAATACCTTTTATTATTGTGTCATTTGCTCAAACACTAAACATTCAAGTTAGAAGTCCATAGTGATGTAGACCAACCAAATAAGTTAAAAGAGCAAAGTAGTATGTATTACTTGGTAGTTAAGAATTTTGTTCGAGCGTGTGTTTGAGCGTTTGTTCGAACGTTTAATCACAATGCTTATATATAATAAAAAAGTTTCGCGTGTCTATTTCACTCTGTAAACTAAAACGATTCTAATGATACACCATAATTATGTCACAATCCGTGAAGCCGTTTAGGCTGTGTGCCAAAGAAATGGACATACATTCATACAAACATACATACAAGCGTAAAACATCCTCCTGATGCAATCGGATCAAAACCGCACATCGTGAGTACCGTAGAGTACCGTGAGTTTAATTTAATTATTACTTTTATATAACTTAATTTTAATTAAATTAAATCATTTATTTCAGACAATACAAACAAAGATGAGTAAAATTGGACCTTACAGACTAACATATATAATTATGTTAATATATACTTATAACTAAAACAGTTGCAATATAATATTTATCAAAAGTTTCTACCACCTTGAAACTCGGAATAAAGCGAAGTGGAACACTAATTGCTTTTCTATACGATACCAGATTTTAAACTAACACTTCAGTTCTAGGTCATTTCACAGTAATCGACCTTGGAATAGTTCCCACTGATTACATTATCTCTGGATTGATCCAAGGTTTGCAATGTTATTACAGAAATAGAATGTTGTGAATTGATAGCTTTGTTTACTATAACTAGGGTTACAAACATTTTGTCGAGATAATTTAGTATTTTTCAGAAAAAGCTATAAAATATAGTACACATACAAAATATATTGTATTTTATGCCATTAAAACATACCATGTAGATGAAAATATACTTTTTACGCGTTCGTAAAATTTGGAGTTTAAAAATATATTTTTTAGATTTAGATGTCGAAAATATAGTATTTTTGCGTTTTATGTTCCATAGTATATAGTACTCGGACACGAAATATAGTAAAATACTATAAATTACACAAAATACAACCCTAACGTGCATAAATAAAATACTTATAGTAATATAGGTACCTGTACTAAAACTTTGAGGTAGTCTCTTCAAGTTCCAGTGTAGTGACGTCACCGGTTCATCTATTACTGCCCTATAAATGCCGTATTTAATACTGCTGTGATTATCCGTGTAGTTCTGGCATAAGAATAGATAGCCCTCTAACTTATGCCAGAACTACGAAAGATAGCCCTCTAACTTATGCCAGGACTACGAAACTACAAGTTTCCCATACCTGTAGTAAAAGGCGACTAAAAGGTGCATCCGGGATTGCGGTAGCTCGAACCGCCCAGCCAAGCAACCCCAGGAAGGACGGCGGTAGGTGGTGACATGCCGTCGTAAACACTAAAAAACACGTCTAAAGGTACGGTGAGCGTAAATGCTCACCGGGATAGAGCCCAATAGGAGCATCGCGCTCGGAGGACTCCGATCGTATTCCGTTGAAGATCCCGGAGTCCGCCACACAGCGCTGAGGACGGCCACCGGGAGGGTTTTAGTCGTTAGTCAGTTTATCCCTCAGATACTGTCAGTCAGGTAAAAAACTGGCAAAAATATAATAAGGAGTTTTGATTTCTGTAACTCTTTTTTCACTTAATCGCAGGGCACACCCTTATTGTGATTGAATTTAATGAAATCCCTTTTTGTATTTAAAGCTGACGGACTTGTCGTACAATGATTTGATAATATACTAACGATTCCATTTTATGCATCAAACGTTGAAGCGTTGCACGGAAATTCGAAAAATATTGTGACGTAGTTATTATTTTGCAACCTATAACTGACCTATGGTAGTTTTTTGCTAGAATAAGCCTTCTTCCACATAGAAGAGTCAGAGTCACAACGCTTAAAGCTTTGTATTGTTAATTGAAGCATTATAATGTCCGGATATGAGTGTGAAAGTAAATAGGTCCCCTTTTTACTCGGTTGCGTCAGTAGGAGGGTAATATTTTTCGGGCATATATATATTTGTATGTAGATATATCCATTTCTTCAGCACGCGCTGCAGCCTAAACGACTTGACTGATTGTGGCATATGATATATCATTAGAAATGTCTCAGTTTGCTTAGTGACATAGGCTATATCATTTTTTTCAAAATTATGAAATGGACATACATACAAAAATACATACATACATACATATATACATACATACAATGAGTTCTACTACTTTCATACCATTATGTTAAAAATTCTCTTAATCATACCATCATGTAATAAAAAGTTATATTTTTTGGCTCTAATTATCGCTTTTCGTCACAAGCTCACAATCGAACCAATCCCTTAATATATTAAAAATGTTTCAGAACAAAGCAAACAGAAAATTTATTTGAACTGTCGAGAACATAAAGGCGAGACAGATTTACGGTAAATAAGTCAGAAAACAACTTTATAAAAGCGTAAATAAATAGACGTTTAACATTTCTGTAACGTGCAGCTGACCTTTGGTAAACATGGTAATAATTTTATATTAACTACTAACTATTGGAAAAAAGCTTTGCTTTTCAAAGTGACGGAAGTCCGGGAATCAAAGGTAGACTTGATTTTACCGCCACACTTTTTTTTATAAATATGAAGTTGCAAACGAGCAAGCAGCCCACCTGATGGTAAGTGGATACTGCCGCCCATGGACATATGTAAGCAACTTCATATAGAACAATTATTCTATCTGAAGTCGACCACAGGTGCGTTGCCACTCCCGAGGACTGAGATGGTCGCCTCATATAAAAGTGAGCCAGCAACCACACCCTTCCACCGAAATGTAAGAACTGCTTCACGCTAGAAATAGGTGTGGCGGTGGTTCTTCCCCGGTTGAACTACATTGGTTCTACCACCTGGCAAATATTAAGGAGTTGCAACGTCCCCAATGGTAGCTAACGTCACTCTAAGACATTAACTCTAAGGTGCGTTACCTTAGAGTGACGTTAGCTAGGTAGCAGTACACGATAGTTGCTACTCTACCGTCAAAGCATGTAATAAACAAGTAACATTATTAAAAGTATTAAAACAAAAACCCATTTTCTTAAAACAACTTTTTTGTTTTTATATTGATATATTTAATTTAACACTTTTAATGAGGTTTCGTCAAAATAGCATTTCTTTAAAATATATGTCGGTGCAGGAGGCGGATTAGAATGAGTATGATCATCGTCAAACAATATGTTGAGGCGAAATGTAGTTTTACGGGCAATTTACATTTTAACAAATGAAACTCACCCAACTGATTAATTATTAGGTACTGTTAACACTGGGTACTTAACGGAAATATAGCAACGAGACGTGAATCAGTTCCTAAACTTGTTGTTAGCACGGCGGTTCGCTGAGATGTGTTTCGCCGGATCGTACAAATCCATCTGGACTCTCGAAGCGTTAACATGCTCCGATGACGCTTGCGGCTCGTTGTTCAAGTCAATTCCCGTACTATTGACCTTTTATGTTAAAAATAAAAGTATTATTAACCTTTATATTTTTAGAATGGTATATTTTCTAGCTTTCTTTTGATATTCATGTTGTCGTGATATAAAAAAGTAGTTTCTTCCTACTGTTTTGAGTTAAAAGCGTTAAATTACGTAAATTACAAAAAAGACAAACAAATTATCCAACTACTTGTTTATTTTTAGCAAACAATTCATAATACATTCTTGTTCTCGTTTTATTGTCAACCGATATTATTTTTTCGTTATATATTAGGACGATTCACACCTGCATCAGTATGTATTGTCTTACCTACTTCACTTTTTGCAAATTCAACTTTTTACTTTAAATTGTCTTGTTCCAGTGAAGCCACAATTATATAATTGTCCCATATGAACGTGAAAGCATGATGAATGTTCTCCGAATTGATATTTAATTGCCGTTTGGCGCGAGCGATGAGGGCGCCGCGGCCATGTTGCGGTGGTTGATGACATTATTTATGGCGTAACATTATATATGTACTCTGGTATATCCAGGAGGGGTAGAAGAGCTAATTGAAATCCTAAAATACACATTAAACCTTGACCTTTTAGGAAATAATTTTTTTAGAGTCTGTAACTAGGCCACCCCAAAATCTAAAGCTATGTAATAATTTTATCAAATAAATACCCTTTTATATCCATTCTTTCAGAATATGATCGTTTTCGGAGTGGCAAAGTTTCAAACATTTAAGAATTTTTTTGTTTACCTCTTTTAACTTATATCGAAAACTGCATATGTTGATTTTTTGCCATCATATTTATTATTAGTTCAACCTTATAAAAACATTTCATTTATTTTCCTTTAATATGCTACTTCATGCAATTTTTGTATGTGTACAGTTTTCAATATAAATATTAAATAAAACCGGCCAAATGCGTCGGACTCGCAGGCGAAGGGTTCCGTAGCATTATCATTCACAAATCTTGAAGAGAAAATGTATCCGTGTTGTATAAATAGTAAGTAAAGTTGAACAGTTTTCTAAATACCATCGGAAGTTTGTTTTTCAAAGTGTTTGTATAAACAACAAAATTATGTTTGCTGTTTTTGAAAAGTTATATCTCAAAAACTGTTAAGTGTATCTTGTTTGAACCAATTTTCATTGAAAGTTTTTCTTGACATCTACATCATTTATGTTTTATCCAGATTTTTCACTCTCTTAGTTTAAAAGTTAGAGGGGGAGGGGAACATACTTTTTACCGCATTGAAAGGGCTTATCTCTCAAACGATCGAATTTGAGAAACAATGGTTTTAAAAACCTCGATGTCACTTTTAAAGACCTTTCTATAGACACCCCACACGGGTAGGTAAGATGACTTTTTTTTCGAGTTTCAGTTCCATGTATGGAGGGCCCCCCTCCCTAAATTTGAAATATATTCTTTTAATTTTGTACATAATTTGGAAAGCGTTTTCCAGAGTACACTTACCTACCAATTTTCAACTCTGTCGTCTTAATACTTTCCGAATAAAGTGGCTATGACATACGGACAGATGGACAGACGGACAGATAGACAGACATGACGAATCTATAAGGGTTCCGATTTTAGCTACGGAACCCTAAAACCGTAGTTATCTTGAGATTCAGTTATAAAGCCCTCAAATATATCTTATCTTACAAATTGCGATATAATAGTGTCATAGTATCATAGTGTAAAAAACATGAATAAGTATAACATTGATGTCATGATCAAACCACAGTACTCCACCTTTAAAATCAAATATCGAATCAAATTATCATTCGCTTAAAACATGCATGTCAAATATCTAATTCATCGGATGATTAATGTGTTCAAAATTGATATTTAATTGCGATTTCACTGCGGCCATGTTGCGGTGCTGTTGACATAATTTATGACGTGTTGTAAATAGATATATCTAGATATCTAACATATCTTTAGATATCACGGGTGCCTTTTAATATATTTCGATATCTATTGATACTACGTACTATTCCTAAAAATAGTATAAAATGGCGTTAAAAATCTGAAAAAAAATAACTGCTTCCAGTTTATGAATGTATTAAATTAAACAAGTATTAAATTGCTCTAAAATATATAAG
The DNA here is from genome assembly GCA_018249875.1 of Cecropterus toxeus. NCBI lineage: Eukaryota > Metazoa > Arthropoda > Insecta > Lepidoptera > Hesperiidae > Cecropterus > Cecropterus toxeus. The sequence goes on along the minus strand of DWNE01006157.1, from coordinate 4,747 downwards.
TAGTATTTAATAAACAAAAACATATCTTCTAAAACTATTGTACTGAAATACGAATCGCAATGTTACTTAAATAACATAACATTTTTAAAAGTACCAAATTATTCAATTCAAAGTTGTTGTTGTTAATTATTGGCTTGGCGATGCTTGCATTTATTTATTTGCGCCATCTGTTATACTTTTTCGGAACTATTAACTATTGAACAAAATTAAGCGGGCTGAGGTATTAGTTCGACTTAATGCGGGGTACTATTCGTAGATGGCGTTATTTTCATTATGATATAAAGTGTATATCAGTATTGTGACAAGAACTAAGTAGTTCTTGTCACAATCTTGTCTTTTATTCATATTACCGCACGAACACGATGCTTCACATCTGCCAGGTGTGCTGTGACGGCAATTTTTTAAAGAAATCTCAGGTGCAGGTCCAAGTTTCCTCACGATGTTTTTCTTCACCTGAAAGCAGTGATAAATAATTAATTACCAGGAGGTTATAACGTTTCCTCTGAACTCATTGTGTAGGTTTTCACCCATGCGATGTAATGTATTTACATTTACATTACATTACATCATATTACATTACACAATATGTTTACGCCGTCCATACCATGCATTGTACTGCAATGATGGGCTAAACGTAAACAAAGATTGTTTTGAGGAAATGTAATAAGCTCGTGCTAAGGGCACTGGTAATATAATAGCAAAATGTATTTTCTCAAATAACCTCAATAGTCAGTTCTCCGCCTATTTCCTGAGTAGCCTCCCAACATCATTTACGAACCAAAAAGTAAGGCATTTGCACACCCGGATTTTTTATAACAAACGAGGGTAAATAAATTTCCAACACATAAGAGACCATAATTATTTTACGATATGATCTATATATATGTGAGTTCTTTAAAAAAATGGTGTATGAAATCTATTTATTAGCAGTTGGCCAGCATGGTGGGCAAAGGCCTAAGACCCTCTCACGCTAAGAGGGCTTTGGGCCTGTCACTTTTGTATTAATAGCCAGCAGTAAGACAGTAATACGTTGACTATGACCCTGATAATGTACCAGCATGACAATTTACTGAACTGTCTTAATGAAACTTAGCAGGAATTTGCGCAATATTTTTCACATTAATTCACTTAATCTCGCAAATCGGGTTTCCACCGGTTCCAAGCGGTTTCCAACCGCTGTCGAACCGGCAAAGGCTACAATTTATATTTTTGTTCAGAAATTATGTTTTTCTTCAAAGCAATTTGAGAAGTGATAACTTCTATATGTGATGGTAAATCGTTCGTTACGTAACGCGTAACGGCGCGAGCCTATCTAGCTTCCCTTTCTCTCACGCATACAGCATACGCGTACGCAGTGGCAAGCAGTCTCCTCCTTTCTAACTCTAGCTCACAACGCTGGCCGTGTTTCGGACAAACGCTGCTCTCTCTCTTCACAAGACTCAGTGTTTAGTGTGGTATAGACATATAAGCTTTTTTTTTAAATAAAACATTTTCAATATTAAATAGTTCAAATCAGATTAGTCCAAGTTATTACCTACTTCCGTCGGGCGTCAGGAGACGCACACCTTTTTATTTTAACAACAAAATGCGGCATGTGAATCTACCCTTATACTCTCGTTTTATGATTGACGCTAATTGCATCTAGCACTTAGTATCCGGGGTATTTTGTATCCATTAACAAAGCAAATTCCTTTAAGCACTCGCCCCGACCTCTGTTTCTAAACAACATCTAGTTTCGGAAGTTTTTTTAGAAACCATTTGATATAGTTTGTCAGTGTTATGTAGTTTTCTTTAAATGACGCCTTGAATTAGAGGAAAAAGGGGGATTTTTTTTACTATAACGACAATATATGGATATCTAATGATAGCTACGAAATAGACCTATCTAAAAAAAAACTAAGCGTTAAATTTAACATTATATCAATATCAAAAAAAATCGTTTTAAGTAGGGTTTTTTGTTTTAATGTTTTTAACGATGTTACTAGTTTTACTTATTATACTTTCTTATTTTTTTTTAATATTATAATTCAAAAACACATATGGAATAATAATAAATTTACCCCGTAAAAATCATGAATAACTTGCACAGATGCATATTACATTTTTTCAACATTTCCAAATGTTATCAAGTTTGAAGCAACCAACAAAAGATAAGTAACTCCTCTGTATGTATTCCTCAGAACGCATAAATCTCATACATTTAGTATAACACCATTACACTAAAGTTTCCGAAGTCTTTACTCATGTTTGGTCGGAAATCGAACTCGCAAACATTAAAGATACGAATGTGGCACTAACATGTAAACAATTCCCAATCGCTTAGGACAGGGGTTCATAACCCGTTTCCCAAGAGCCTCTTTTTGCGGTCCAAGGAAATCATCCCTAAATCACCCACATTCCATCAAATATGAAATCAAAATTTATTTAAACAATAAACAAAAATAATTCTTAGCGTTCTGCTGTCGTTTTCAACAAATTTCATTAATTACTTCTATCAGTTTATTCTTTACAATCTTTTGTTATATCATTTATTCTTGACTATTCACCCAAATGTGGCTCGCCATGACTTAGCGTTCGTACTATGTGGCCCGTGCCAAAAAGGTTGTCCATTGCTGGCTTAAGGGATTAGCACAATCGGAGGAACTAAAAACCGAAGATCGATATACAATCGATGCCACGCAACACCAACTCTTTACTTAGCGGGACAAAGTTTAGTTTCTCTTGTTACCCCGAATTGTACCAGTTAACCCTAACAAAGTTACAGTAATCGGACGAAGTATTCGATATGCAAATAGCCGAATTAAGCCGAATCGGGTGTTTGCGAGCGGTCATTACACCGATGTGTTGATTGCTATTATCTTGGGAATGTGTTTTCGTTGCATTGCGGACATGTTTTTGCCCATGCAATAAACAAGATGGTTAAAAAAAATAAAAAATATTACAAAGAAAAAAGACAAACCCGCTGAGTTTCTTGCCGGATCTTCTCAGTTGAGGTCATTTTCCGGTGGTAGTGTAAGAAAAAATACTGTAAATGACAATTTGTAAGTGCCCCGTAGGCCTGTACAAAATAAAGATATTTCTATATGAATTTGCTTACAAATGTCCATGGGCGGCAGTAACCACTTACCATCAGGGGTTCGATCCCCGGCCAGTCAGAATATGAATGATGAGTGTCGATTTCTGTTCTGGGTCTGGGTGTTTGTGTATTCGTCTTTGTGCGTCCATGGCACCCACGACACAAGCGAAAATCCTACTGTTGGGTTATCACTGTAGAAACCGTTTATGATTATATTTCTCTTCAACTCTATAGTTGGCTAAAACCCTACTAATGCTTAGCGAATCTAATGAGCTACTCATTAGCCTAATTTTCTTTCGTCTCGTAAACAACTGGCATTCCCGCTAAAGATCCTTTCAACAAAATGTTTAGGACTGTCTAAGTAGACTTACCATTTAGGATTTCGTTTTTATATAAAATGGTACTGTTCGTGCGCGAGTCCAACTCGCACTTAGCCATTTTTTTATAAAATTGAGGTAGTAAACAAGTATGTAGTGTACCTAATAATTTTAAATCTGTCAAAACGTTTGACAACTATTATTTTAGGTAACATTTAACAACTAGAACATTTGGCATTCTTGTTTTACGCAGACATCAATCGTATATCAGGCTAGAAGCATTGGAAAAAATATATAATTATGAAATCAGTTTTATTCAAAGTTGCGCGGAAATTCAAAGTTAACTTGACTGTAGCTAAACAATAACTGATATGACCAAGTGTTATAGAAAATGACAACATTGAAATAAAACCAAATTATTAATTATTTGTATTTTAAGCTTTAATTTTCTTAGACATAAATATCTATAACCGAAACTATCCAACACTACGGGATAATCCGAAATAATTACGTATCCGAAACCAATTTGCCAGGTGGTAGAACCAATGTACCTACTACCTACCTATTTCTAGCGCGAAGCAGTTCTTGCGTTTCGGTGGAAGAGTGTAGTTGCCGGCTCACTTTTATATGAGGCGACCATCTGTCCTCGGGTGTAGCAACTCATCTGTGGTCGACTTCATGTAGAACCCCTGTTCTATATGAGGTTGCTTACAAATGTCCATGGGCGGCAATAACCACTTACCATCAGGTGGGCTGCTTGCTCGTTTTCTATTTCATATTAATAAAAATAAAATAACAGATATAATATTATTCCTATATCCGATCCAGATCCGAAATTTCATACCCATAACATCCCTACTTATAATCTTTAGGTTGCTTGTTATATATTTGCCCCTGTAACAAATTTTCAAACGATCATCGACAGTGAACGTTAATAAAAAGCACAATTTACACATAGTTCTACGGGTGGCGGGGACATTGAAGAGAAAAAGCTGATTGAATCCCAAATTGCAGTTTACAGACCCTTTTATAGTGTTCGACACATTAAATACCGACCGACCCCACTTTATTCTTAATACCCGGGTAACAGCTGTTTATATTTTGCTTGTTTGTTTTTAAACTAAGAATTTATGTTTCTAAAGGAAACACATCGTAGGTTGACTTTGGAGGTATCATCGCCATACCAATTTCTACTTGATATAGGTGTCTCAAAATTAACGCAAGATTTGAACTAAATAGGAAATACAGGGAGGGAGTAATGAAATGAAATCTTTATATTGTATAGGCCTACGGGAGCACTTACAAATTGTCATTTACAGTATTTTTTCTTACACTACCACCGGATCGGAAAATG
>DWNE01006156.1:0-13306 GCA_018249875.1 Cecropterus toxeus | reverse complement strand
TTGGCTCTACTAAAATTAGTCTACAATATAGATTTATTAGCGCAATCAATATACAATATAGCGATAAAACAGCGAGTATATTAAGTAGAGTCTGTTCAAAAGAATCCAGTTCCTATACCACTGAATTATCATTTGGTTCAGTAATGTAAGCTCTAGCTAGCCAATACGTTATGAGGGATGGCTACGAAAGCGACAGAAAAGCTTTTTACAATGATGAAGTTTGCGTTTCAAGTAACTAACGATAAGTCCTCATTAGTTTATAATAGCAATTCTAACAATCGAGTTTAGGTTATGTAGAATAGTAGTAGTATTCCAATAGAATTCATATTGCATGTATTTATATGTAAATATAGTAGTAGTATTCCAATAGAATTCATATTTCATGTATTTATATGTAAATCCTATCTGTATTTGCAGATAGATTTTTTCGTACATGAATCATAGTCAATTTCTTTCTAAAGCATAAACATGTACAAATAATTTTAAGGACCTCAAAACCACCACAGACTTAATATTTGAATATTATTGATTAAAGAAAAATGAGCATACCAGTTAATAATTATATTAGAATTAATATTAAGTCTTTAAAACTGCAATCCATGTTCACTGCTTTATAGAAAAATATTGTCTGTTGATAATTTTCAAAAAGCGCCTAAAACATACATATAAAATATAGAGTTGCTCAGTAAATATTAAATAAAAAAACCTTTTTTAGTTAAATCGTAGAACTGATCTCTACCCAAAGATTATCGCAGTTGACAGATACACGCAAGCAAAGTTATCTCTTTTTGTATTTATATTAATATAATGCTTTATTCTTATTTCTCTTTTTTTTAACGCCTTCTACACTTATAGCCCCACACTAGAATTTTCTCCTGTGTCGTGGGTGCTATGGACACACAAACACGAATACACAAACACCCAGACCCAGAACAGAAATCTAAACTCATCATTCATATTTCTGTCTGGCCGGGAATCGAACCCGGGACCCATTGCGCGTCAGACCAGTATGGTGACCGCTCGACCACGCGGGTCGTCAAAAATCGTCAAAAAGCGGGTCGTCGCTTTATTTTATCAAACATACTATGACAACATACAAGACATCCACAAAATAAAAATATTTATTTTTACTCTGAATGCGTTTATTGCTTAACTTGTCTTGCTGCTCGTACATGTGAATGTAAAGAGTATTGTGGAACCGATGGGAAATTAGCTCAATCAATTACTGTAAGTAACTATTCCACACACGGTTAATAATACTAATGGACTTTTTCGCGCTGCGCTTCATTGATAGGGTCACTTAATTCTGTATTTTTATCATTCATAAAATGGTAAATGACCAATGTTATTTTTATTTGCACGTTCTAATGAACGCTACGTATATACAGTAATACCCCGAACTTACGCGATAGGTGAGACTAAGTGACAGCCGCGTAAGTCTAATTGGCGTAAGTCGGGGTATAATATAAATCATTTTTAATTGGGGCGGAAAGATAAAGAAAATAGCAATTCAGACAAAAAATGTTTAAACAAAACTTTAAAATTATAAATATAAAATCGCCAACCGAAGTTATTTAATGTTAAAGGTTTCATTAAATTTAAAATAGTAGTTTGATTCAGAGAGTTCTTTTTTCTAGCAAAATATACGCATATCTTTGTATTTTTTTTAATTCATGTTTTGTAGAAGCAATGTGCTTCTCGTTGGAGTGAATATAAAAAAAAAAGAAAATTAAATCGCATTACTCCGGGTTCTCGTAAGTCTATATATAGTAATTATTATATATTACACTTTTTAGAAGACGTAATGTCAGATTTTTTCCCACGGAAGTCGGAATTTTCTCACATTTTATCTTAAATGCAACATGATCGCCTACAATTTTCCTTATACTACAAATTAATCTCTCGATAAGAGAAATCTTCTAAAGACTTTGAACGTAGCAGTGTAGCAATCAATAAGAACAAAAATTATCATCATAAAAATAATTTTATTAAATCAATGTATGCTTGATTAATTGATACCACGTATAATATGGGTTAAATACATAAAAAATAACATCTATCTATTTATATTTATTTCCATAACAATAAAACAAAGGTTCCACATGTGATTACATCACATACATTTGTAAAAAAAATATTGGAAGACTGAGATTAAATAATAAAAAAAATAGTTTTTTTTTTACTATTGCTATTATTTCATTATAAACAGTTAAAAACTGTACTATTCAAACTCATGATAATTCTCGGCCACATGATGCCACAATGCGCAAAAAATATTGAAAATGTCATTTTAAAAATTCCCATGTATAGAAACTATAGCATAATGAACTTTTGTCGAACTTTTTTACCATATAGACTTATGCCAAACGATTAGGCATTGGACGCACTCATTGTTCGTATTTTAATAGATAACACTCTCGAAAATCTATGCCATAAATTTTATATCTTAGAGCGAGTCGAGAGACTGCCTTGCGACAAGCCCCTTGTTTTACCTGCCACCTTCTATATTGCACTAGTCCTATTCATTTCTCTACCAATAACCATATAGATATGGCTTTTCATTCATACCCCAATGTTAATTGTAACATTTATAATAATTTTTATAATACAGAGACGTAGTATTGGTAGTGAAGATTGTTTAATAGATAGTTTAATAAAAAAAATAGAAAAATTTGAAGCAAAAAGTTGTTATTGATTGAGACTGTAGGTAGGTTAAACTTAGTAACGTAATACTTATCGTCAGCTCTGTAGGGGTTTTGAGGACCGAACATAACGAAATTATAAACAATAAGACAAAGTATAAAAACATTTTCTCATCATTACTAACGTACTTTATTATGGGTAATAATGAAAAGTGCAAATCTAAACTCAACTTAATTGAAATAAATAAATTAAAATAAATTCTTAGTTTTAAGGAAACTAATATATCGCGTTAAAATTTTAGTAGTACAAAATGTTTCCATACGTCAATATGATAATTCTTTTGGTCTAATCCTGTTTTTTTAAATTGTTTTATAAAACTTTTGAAAATAAGTGCTTTACACTTACAAAGATTTTTAATAAATGTGAAACATAAGAATAAAGTTATGAATAATAAATTGATTACCTTATGTTTTGAATCAAAAAATCGCTCAAGAATAACGTCCACGAATTACGTAGAAAATTATTATACGAATACTACTATGTATCGTATGTAAAATATTGGTATATAAAATAGTATAGAAACATACCTGTTTTTGTAACTGAAGTATTTAGCGTCACGCGGTATTGTGCAGAGCTGCTTGCCGTAGCAGCACAGCACTTGCGGGTTGAACGTGTACTTGCGCCCGCAACAATAACCCAATGTTTGCATTACTGGGTCTATGTCCAACTCAAACACTTCCGAAAGCTAAAATGCAAAACAGTTTTTTAGTAGAATATTAAAACTTTAAAAGTGTAAGGAAGATAATAAATAACGAGCAATGTAGTAGTTAGTAGTACCTTAGTACAGTATCTGTAGACGCGCGAGTTCTTGCGATTGTAGAGCCACGCGTTCTCGAACATGAGCCATACGTCGTCCACGTACTCCCAGGGATCTTTGTACATGCCATCGTCTAGCTTCTTTTTGATCGTGGACAGATCTATCGGCCTCGATACAATATCGAAGTAGTCCGGAATGCCGAGCGCCTGCGCGTCTACCGGCTGGCGGAAAGGGAGCGACTCCGGATCCAAACGGAATAAGTTCTCCAGAGTCGGCATCAGTGCCTGTCGCAGGTCTTCCGGCTTGAACACGAACGTCCGCCGGGGCCCCCGGTCCGACCCGTCTGCGCTCGTCTCGCCCGGCTCCTCCTTTATCTCTTGCTTGATCTCTTGGTTCATTTCCTGCTTGATCTCCTGCTTCACTTCCTGTTTGATCTCGGGCTTCTCCTGCTTGATCTCCTTCTTGATGAAGTCGAAGCGCTCCATCGGCTCCTTCTGGTCGGGCTCGTCGCGCATGCCCTTCCCGCCGCAGTCACCGTCGTCGGGCTCCTCCGGGACGCGCGGCCGCTCCTCGGGCTCGCGCTTGACGCGCACGTCGTCGGGCGGGCTGTCGTCGGCGGAGGCGGCCGCGTTGAGCGCGGCCAGCTGCGCGGACACGGAGGCGGGGCGCGAGGCGGGCCGCGCGTCGCCCGCGGGGCTGGGGTGCGCCAGCGGCGTGGCCGGTGTGCCCACGCCCGCCGGCGACGCGCCCGCCTCGCCGCGGAACGCAGAGTGGTTCATGAAGGGGCTCGCCACCGGCCCGCCCAGCGGCCGCGTCTTCGTGTCCGGCTGGTGGTTCGGCGATGCGAGCGGCGCGGGCCCGTTGCTCTGGATGGACGGGTACTGCGGCGCAGGGGAGGTCATCGGTTGCCCAAACGGAGACATGCCCGGGTTGCCCACGCTGCCTACCCCGACACTGCCGCCGTTCGGCGTTTGCGGCATCTGTGTGAAAATTACGTTACAGATAAGTCGTTGTCCTCAGGCATAATCACCAACTACATTGATTTAAAAAAAGACATTTTAACAAGTAATAACATACATTGATTCATATGAACCAAAAGTGAAATTAAATTTATAAAATTTAGAGACAGAAATACATCACATATTATAATTCAATAAGAAAAATATGCAAAAAAAATAAACAAATGCTTACTTGATTTGGACTGGGTCCAGGCGGCCCGACTAGGTTCGATTGGTATGTCATTCGACTGCCTGGCATGGAGAGTGGCATGCCACCAGGAGAGGGTATTCGCATGGCGGGCAAGCCGGGCTGCGCGGGTAGGTTGGGCCTGCCCACGCCCACGTTGCCAACGCCGACGGCACCGCCCACGCCCACTGCACCGCCAACGCCCACGCCGGGCGCCGTGGGCCGGACACCACCCATCACGCCCCCACCCGACATCACTCCCACGGATTGTTGCTGCAACTGATTCTGCTGCTGCTGTTGCTGCTGTTGTTGCGCTTGCAGTTGCTGTTCCTTCCTCTTTTGTCGTTTCTCTTCAAGTTCCTTCTGTATCTTGTATATCTTTTCTGCCAGTAAATGGTAGTACTCCGATCGAGTACTTGCCATTTCGTACATGTCTCCCTCTACTTTTCTCGCATATGCTACTAAGTTATGCATTCTTTTATCTAACATTGCTGATGGGTCTGGAGTTGGGAAGATAGCTTGCACCCTGTTAGACAAAATTAGAACATGAGCAGAAGCATGTATGTGTGTAAAGTATCAAAGAATAACTGAGAGTCAGTATTACTGAGTAACTTACAGTTTATGAACAAGATGGTTTCTGAGATCGGCTGTTATAGACTGATGCCACTCCTTCGTACCAGAGGCAGGATTAGCGGTCACAGCACCACCGGCTAATTGAAGGGTCCCCGTCCCCATCTAAAAAAATATATATTTTTGTAAAACAATGTAGAAGCTCATGTAAATGGCACAAAAATAGGCTTTCACAAAAAACCAAAACCAAAATTAAACAAATACAACATTTAGATACTCGCCGAACACAAACTCATAGGCGTATTTGCATAAGAATATGTAAATAACCTACTCAGATGTATTGTATATCTATGTCTTCCTTGTCGCTATTCAAACCAGAATATTACAGCGCTTAAAACTGCTATTCGTAGTGGAAAATGGATTAACCTTTTTTTTATACTTAAACCTAACGATAAGGCATACGGGCTACCTGATGGAAAGTAGTCACCGTCGCCTATGGACATTTGCAACACCAGAGGAGTCACACTTGAATGTCCATGAACCCCATGTCCATAGCCCTGCGAGAATACCTCAGGTGGAAACTCATTCCACATCTTATACGTCCATGGCAGGAAGGAACGTGCCAACCGAACAACAACAACAACCGAACCGCATACCGTATGTTGTATGCGTTTCAAACTCGTAACGCGTATAATGGGCGAGTTTTTACGCGGATGTTTCGCGAGTATGTAAACGTTGAATAAAGTGAATATACCAACCAATTGTTGCTGTTGCTGCTGTTGGAGATCAGATTGCGTTTGCTGCGCGAAAAGTTGCATGGGCGTCGACTGCTGCGACTGCACCACGTCGGAGAGGCCTTGCGGTCGCGGCGCGGGCATTCGCAGCGGCGCCCTCGTCATACCGCCGCCGACCATGTTCGCGACGGACGTGGGACACGCGATGCCCAACGCCTCGTACGCGCGCTTCATGTCCGCGCCCGTGCCCACGCCCACGCCGACACCGACGCCTACGCCAACGCCCACGCCCGCGCCGGCGATCGACACGCCGCCGCCGACGCCGACCCCAGCGCCTGCGCCCGCGTTCGTCGGCGCCACGTTCGGTGCTACTCCTAGGACAAATTATATTATATACTGAAGTGATGATCACAACTTTTATTCACGAATTTAAATAGGTGGATTGATAAAGCCCATTTTCCACCCACTTTGACTATTATTGAATAATTATGCCTTTGTGTAATTAAATATGCGAATCATTTTTTTGTATTAGATATACGCTATTGTTTTATAGCGTATATCGTATAGCGTATAGTTAGTTTCAGAAATTATTGCGAGGAAAGCCATTTTTTGTATGTGATTTTACATCATTGAAACTTTTTTCTTATGAAATGAACGAACCATCTTAGCTTTAACTCTCAGTTATTCTAGTCATTATAGGTTTGAATATGAGTATTTATTTATTTATGTAAATGGAAAGCTTATTAAAAAAATTGTAAACATGACATTAATAATTGCACATTGACATTAGTAGTTTTAAATAGATAAACATATTTATTTTCTGCCCTCTCCGACAGTCCAATTTTAGTAAGCATATATCTCTCAATATTTCTGTAAGAAGACTCAGGTTTAGTAACATCACTAATTATTTTAACGTATTATTTTTTTATTGATGTTCCAGAAACATTAGAAAGTATTATCACGTCAAACATCATCTTACCAGATAAGGCGTTAACGGGCGCAAGACCACTAGGCGCGGGCGCGGTGGGGACGCTGACGCCCACGCCCACACCCGCACCGCCCACGCCCGTCGTCGCGTGAGATCCCGCTGCTACAAACACACAAAACGACATCAGTTCAAACATATTGTCCATATTGATATCAAATACTAAAAAAATACTACTATACTGTAGTCCCATTCATAATTAGAAGTCAAAAGTGTAAACAAAGGAGATTAGCAAGATCAAAAAAATACGTTTCAAATGATAGTTTCGTATTTTTGACGCCATTAAAGTTACAGCGATAATAAAATAATAATCTGACAAAATTTACATATTCCAATATTTATATTAACTCATTTTCGTTCTATACAGTAATGATACTAAAAAACAAAATTTATGGTAGAAAATTAAAATGTGATATAGCAACACAACCGGAATCCTAAACATTTTTTGTGCGGCCATTTTGACATTACTTAACTGATGTTATTCGTTTTCGTGATCGTGGTCGAACTCGAAATTTTTTTTTGTTTTCATAGCGCATTTGTTAATTTGTGTTTAGTTGTTAAAGATTTTGTTTCTTGTTGTGTTTGTTAAAGTGTTTTTATTGTTCTTTCGTAACGACATTTTGTACGAAAATGGAACCCCAACCTGGTCCCTCAAAGGCCTACTCCAATAAATTTACGTAACTGAGTCCGATATGATTAATCAGAAAGTCAATATTTTTTAAATCAATATACTTCATTTTTTATGTTAAACTTTTATCGTGTATGACTACTTCTTTATCTATAAAACAACTAATAAGTCTATCATTAATGTGGAAATGTATAAAAAGCTTTTACAATTTTTTAAAATATAAAAGGTTTACCATACCTGTAATCGTATTATGACAATGACATTTCTTTGTTTACATTTTGGACACCTAATTATGAATCAGACTATAAATACTAATACTACTAAATACATTTAAAATTAAAATGTAATTAGGAGATTCTATACACATTTAAAAATATAACCCTGCCGTGGGTTTAGTTATGCAAACATATCTTAGGCAACTAGAAAAAATAGTATTTAATAAGAACATATTAATCAAAATATACTCTGTCGTATATACATTATTCTATGAACTGAGTAAATATTTCATCATTAGGTATTGTTTTAAAGTATCGTTTTCTAAAGTTTCGATCTACAACATTGAAGAGGGTTATTAATTACAGCAAGTACTTACCGTTCATTGTAGTACTTCTAGTCCGATCTGCCTGCTTGAGCGGCAAACAGACTGGACAGTCATTCTTGTTACAGTGTTTCCAATGGTTTATGATTTGCCTTGACGACGAACAATGAGGAACAACGCAATTTTTACCCGCCTGTAAAGAAAAATGAACATTGTTTTTTTTCGAAAACATAAGACGATAGAGATTTCGAGTCGAGAGAAAAGCCAAAATTGCCAGCTGTCTTCCTATCGTTTTTCAGTAATAAAACTGGGACCTACATTGTAACGAAGCAAGCATCAAATCTAGCTACTAACCATCTCCCATCCAACTATCAACTGCGCCCGATATCATTTAATTTAAATTTAGTATAAGCATTAATCTAAGAATGAATTACAAAGACTGCAAATTTTCAATGTGCCTTACCTGACATGACATCATGTGATTGAGGACTCCTTTCATAGTTTTACAGTGTGGTAATGTACATTGCCATAGCTCGCCGTTCGACTGTGACTCTCTTCTTTGACATTTATGCGCGTGTAGCAACAGAACGAGTTGCTGCTGTATAAGTTTCCTCTTCTCCGGATCCGCGATGGAACCAGAATTGGGTTGTTGGGGATTCGGTTGTGCCGAGGCGGACTGTGTCGCGGCTTGAGGTTGTGACTGTTTAAAGGAAAAAGTAATAGATAAAGTAATAGATAAGTATTTGATTACGAGAACATTAATCCAATACATTATATATTACTAAGTAGGAGAATTAACGCATAATAGAAAAGATTTTTTGCCACCAGAAAAATCGGAAAGTAGTAATGTCTAAGAATAAGGAACATTTCTAAACAATCACAATATAATATATTTCATTTAGTCCAATCGCAAATTGACTGCTATCATTTATGCACTAATATATTTATATATAGCGATTATGTAGTGGTTAACGCGACTAGGTAATATTAAAAAAAATTAACAACGACTATTTAGAAATTTGCGCCTAGACGATCGATAGTGATTTTTAACAGACTTCCCAAAGAAAGAGAGGTTATCTATTCGTCACGTATATTTTCAAATAAAAACAAACACGTACCGCACGTCGCTCACTTAAAAATATTGGACGCCCAAGCAGCAGCAGCTTAAGCAAGTGCACAGTAGAGCTTCAAGCGTCACTACAAATTTTAAGTGAATTTCAGCAAATTTTCCTCTAGTATTAAAAGTTAACTTTCGTAGTATTAAATTATCGGACACGTATATTTCGTATTAAGACTTTGAAGCTATTGATGCTTGAAACTCAAAGTGAATTTGCTATAAGCGTTGCGGCTCCCGGCCCTAGTATAGGAGACAATATGGTAGCCCACAGAGCTATATCTGAAACGATGGCGGAGCCACAACTCAAATAATGAAAGCCAATGGGCGATTCCACTTCTGGTAAACTGACTTCTATTTGTATATTTTATTATATTGAATATCAATATTTAATCAATCAATTAATCAAGTAATAAGCAAAAAAAGTATGTCTTATAAGTTGTTAATGAAATAAAATTAGTTCAGTGTAGTTTCCAATTGAGAATAAGTTGCATTCAATTTTCATCAGAAGAAACACAGGACGTAACATGCTTTAATTTGATGATTTTGACATAAAAAAGGAATTTCAATATTGTTTAAAGGTTCAATTTGTATAAACGTACTATTTCCAATGCTTATTTATCAAATTATTTTTAAGTTTTAACTTAATTGTTAATCACTGATAAAAGGGTAGTGCAAAAAATAATTCATTTAAAGAAAGTTCCATTAACAACATTTATTAGTTTCTAGTATTTATTATGCATTTATTTTAATTATATTATATTTTGTATGGACATAAGCACATAAGAGCTTCAGATGTAAGTGAACTCTATAAATGGCTTAAAGAATTAGAGTGCACCTATATTTTAACAAAATAAAACTGATGTTAAATATACGATTATTAATATTGTAAACTAACTAACAAATTTAATCATCATCCCCTAGGATAAAGTCCGTGTAAAAAGAAATCAAACCAGTCCAAGCTTGATAGGGTTATGTCGTTTCAATACAGAGGCTATAGCCATCTTCTGGCTCCATCATAAGGAGCCTTTGAAATATAGCATTATCCGTCCCCTGGCGCCATTATCAGACTTTTCTTTATCGGACCAAATCTAATTTATTGGACTCCTCAAAATGAATATTATGAGCTCTATGAGCATAACATGACAGGTTTACTAGTAGTCATCTATAGGTTTCATCACATAAAATTGTACGACCGTCATTATAAACACATTGACAGAACAATTTGAAGTAGACTAAAACAGGCTTCAAAAGTGATATGGATTAGTGGCGCAAAAATTGTCAGCTGATGATTTTTACTGTATTTTTATTATATGAAAAATGTGAGTTAATGTTTAATACTGGATTGTTTATTTTACGTTAAGTAAAAAAGTAATATCGGCCTAGTCGCCGCCCCCAGAGGAAATACAGTCCCGATTTATGATATTATCATTTCTTTATATTTAATTTAGCCAAAACTTACAGAGGCAAATTACCGCATTCTTGATAGATATTCTCTTTGAGAGCTATAAGAGTTTGAGGATTGTGAATTCATAAAACCGCACAAAAAGAAGTCAGGATCGGTTAAATTGGGCGATCTTGCCGGCCTATGCGATCTATAAACCGCAAAAAGTTAAATTAGGCGACCCAAAAATGCGTCTTTAGGGAATAAAACGACGCAAGTCTCATTGTCTGTATTAACAAAAATGACTGACATTTATCGCCACTTGCATGAATTTGAGCATCTCCATTATCAGTCTACCGCTGACTTTTGCGCCACCTCATATGACGCGTGTAAGATGAAGATACGATGTGTGTGCCAGTACCTGTCCGCCGGCGGGCGCGCCGGGGGTCTGCGGCGAGGGCGCGGGCGGCACGGCATTCCTTCGTTCCGTGCTCGTGCCACAGTTTACCGTTTAGTCACTCAACTTGGTTCGTTGTTACTTAGTTACTGAATTTACTTCAGTGAGTAAAGACTCAAAGTAAAGACTTTAATGATGTAGATTTAACGAAAAATAACTTAAACTTCAGTTTGTTAAGACTCAAAAGTAAGATGATATCATTTTCTGGGATCAAACTTCAGTTTGTTAAGACTCAAAAGTATGATGATAATATTTTCTAACATTTTCTGTGATCAAACGCAACTGAAATAAATTAATTATGTGTAAACATAGTCGCTTTATGTCCGACAATATTTATAAGTAACTCTTACTACTTCTTGTTCATAGTAATGTCTTTCGTGATCGACTTCAGATAGAACCCATGTCCGTGGGCGGCAGTAACCACTTACCTGCTGGTAGAATGCATGCCAGTCTGCTACTTCATTCTTATAAAAATATATTAACAAATCGCAATTCTTATGAATAAAAATATTTTAATGGCCGCCAGCGATCACATTATTCAATATTTTATCGCACCTGAGCATGAGACGAACTGTTATTAAACAGTTATATAACGCATGCAGATACCTGGCGGATACGAATAAAAAGTTGAATAATCTTTATGGTGATTTGATGATGGTAGGTAGATATTTCTTCTTACTGTATATAGCAAATGAGTACGATGTCCATGAGAACCGTTGGCACTGGTCACCTGATGTGGCATTGGTCACAGATTTGTCACGCCTGAGAAATATCTTGGAACATTTCAGATATCTCTCTTACCAAACCCTTTATGTTAGAAGCCCTTCACACTGCAACTATTAGGCAAAAATAGGTATAGTAGTGATATCTCAAGGATCGAATTATTAAGGAATGTTATATTATCATGGTGACTCCGCGTGGCGGAGCGGTTACCATACCGGTCTGACGCGCAGTGGGTCCCGGGTTCGATTCCCGGCCGGACAGAAATATGAATGACGAGTTTAGATTTCTGTTCTGGGTCTGGGTGTTTGTGTATTCGTCTTTGTGTGTCACAGGAGAAAATCCTAGTGTGGGGCTATGAGTGTAGAAAGCGTGTTTTTTTATCATCGTAGAAAAAAAGAATGCAGTTCATCTAGTTAAGATAAGTGGAATCTTTATTGGTTTTACTTCGGAGGCCCCACCGTCACCCTTATTTATATGTACCACCCTTATTTATATGTAACAGCAATGCTGATTAAATTAATTTAATAAATTAAAAAAAGGTAATGACCTTTTACCGTCACGCAGGTCTACGCCTACACGCGTGGATTAACTGCACGATATGCGTGCGCGTAGCACGTAAAAAGAAAAGTACCTACAAAACGATAAGTGGCACGCATGCACATGCATACCCATGTGACAGGAAAAAATCCTAAAGGCGTGCACGCGGACGTTACCGCGCGACATTATCGTACCTATATAAACAAACAAAGGCCATACAACAGGATCTTTGCGGCAAGGGCAATCCATTAGACAATTGGTACCTTCCTGTCACTTAGCTGACAGTTCCCCTATTTCCTGCCCTACCCGGCTGTGGCTCCCTGTTACAATGCAGTAAAGTCCTAAATTGAGAAATTCGTTTAAATCCTGCTCACAGCTGTACCGTGGACATAAAGTTGATATTCAAACAGCGAAAAAAAAAAAACTGTTTTATTCGCGTCCTATAGAGTCCATTTTACGAACGTATTGACGTAAATCTCTACGGACGCGATAACCGCATTGATTTGACAGCGTTAGTTTAAAAGTTTTATTTATGAAGAAATTGTGGTCGGTGCCCGCGTGAAAATAAACAATTTATGGTCTACGCTTTGTTGTAATTGAATTGAGTTTTTCGATGTACAGAGGCAACGAACAGATGTTTCATTGTGTTATAGAAAGCAGCATATAATATAAAGAAGCAGCCGACAAGTATGAAGAAATAATTGCTAGTTCAACTGCGGAGCCAATAAAGTGGATTTAGTGGGGAGAAGGGGGTTGAACTTTCCCCTTCTTCTGCTTTGAAAGAGGCTTTTTTATTACTTCATCGACAAGTTCTTCGAAGGTCAAAAGATGGAAACTCGCACGAAACCCCCCCCCCCCCCCCCCCCCCCCCGCCCCCCCCCCCCCCCCGCCCCGGCCCCCCCCCCCCCCCCCCTCGCCCCCCCACCCCCCCCCCCCGCCCCCGCCGCCGCCGCCCCCGCCGCTAACGCCGCCAGTGTGCACGCCGCTAACG
>DWNE01006155.1:0-13307 GCA_018249875.1 Cecropterus toxeus | reverse complement strand
TTTACTCGTATTATTGTGGAATTGGTTTAATTCAACATGCAACGTGTACTTGCGATAAGTGTTTTTTAAATTCCTTTATTGCGGATTTTCGAAATAGGTACTCGTAGTTGCATGGATCGTGGTCACAGTTTCTTTACTCGTATTATTGTGGAATTGGTTTAATTCAACATGCAACGTGTACTTGCGATAAGTGTTTTTTAAATTCCTTTCTTGCGGATTTTCGACCTAGGTACTCGTAGTTGCATGGATCGTGGTCACAGTTTTTTTATTCTGAAACCTAACGATAACGGAAACTACCTGATGGAAAGTAGTCACCGACGCCTATGGACATTTGAAACACCAAGGGACTCGTCATTGCATCGCCGGCCATGAAAGGGAGGTCATGAGAGAGAGAGAGACAGAGAGAGATACTACCACGTTCACGACTATGATCTATTCAACAATCAAAATATCGGCAACAAAAACCAATAACCGCGTATCATGAGTATCTGATACGTATTAACATGTCACCATTATATTGACCTAAATAATTTGCATTACTATGTAATTATAACGTTTAATACTTTTACCTCCCAAACTAGATCTGAGAGTGAGGATGATTTTGAAAAACAGCGTTGCACGAGGTTATTTGTGCTATTAGAAATTGAGACTCCTCTATTGCTCACAAATTCCTATAAAAATGGATATAAGTTTATATTTTGTGTAGCAATAAAGCATTATTATTATTCATACTATAAAACCATCGAACACAGCTACATAACACGAATCTCTACCCGTTATTGCTATCGACATTTGCGAAAGAAATTGACGAATCCGCGTGCAAGGAGGCAGAAAGCGTGATTTCAGCTGTGATTTCAGCGAAATAAAGGCCGGAAGGGTCAGCATTCAGCACACAAAGAGTGATTGCGCTCAGAAACGAACCATTGCAATAGCGCCATCTATGGACGGAAATGCGCATCGTGTAGCGTGCTGATTGCGAAACGACACACCGATTTCTTTTTGGTGCAATACGTTTCGCCTTTTTCTGTTACGTGCAGTTCGAGATAAGTGTGATGATATACATTTAGAGCTGACTCGATAGACTGTCCTGTCATAAATACAAATTATCAATTCGCTGTGTTCGCAAAGACGATCCGCGTGGCAGAGCGGTCACTATACCGGTCTGACACGCAGTAAGTCCCGGTTCGATCCCCGGCCTAACAGACGTCGGAATAATGAGTTTAAATTTCTGTTCCGGGTCCGGGTGTTTATGTATCCGTCGTTATGTGTCCTTGGCACCCACGATACAGGAGAATCCTAGTGTGGGGCTATGAGTGTAGAAAGCGTATAGAAAGCTGTCAAATGACAATGACAGTAATTTCAAACGCCATAATACAATATAACAAAATGTTAATGTACGTTACGCTCGTTACGTTAAGTCTTAAATATTCCAATTTTCCCCGCAACTTTCTTTTTTTGTTTCTTTTATAAAAGCAACTCCTGGAAATAAGGAAATAGGGATTTACTTTTTTTATGGGACTGTTGAGACTTTTTATGAAAAGTAGCAAACAAGCATGCAGTCCACCTGATGGTAAGTAGTAACTATCGCCCATGGACTGTAAGCAACTTCATATAGAACAGTTAAATGAAATTAATCACAGATGCGCTAGTCCTGAGGACTAAGATGGTCGCCTCAGATGTAAGTAAGCCGGCAAATACACCCTTCGATCGAAACCTAGTAACTTCTTCACGATAGGAATAGGTAAAGAGGTGGTCCGGTCGAACTACACTGGTCTAGCACTTATTGACTTACTATTATTTAACTATCAATTGACTTATAATAATCATTTCTAACACACTAACTAACATTTCCAACACTAATAACTGTTATTTACCAATTAATTTACTTATATGAATTATTCCTAATTACACCAATAACTTTTATTTTTAACTTACATTCATATAGTTTTCTGTGTCTAGTTAAAAGAGATATCTGCATATTCACATTATTGACAATGTTAGAAATAATTTGAACAAAATAAACAAATTAATTACACACAAACTGTTACACTTTTTAAAAATCTTTACTATTCGCCTCGTATATTTTAATAACATGAGAATAATTTAATTGTGGTCCATCGCAATAAGCACGTCTCATCAACATTACGGCGATTGCGGCTGACTATTTCCACGGAATTGAATCGTTCCTGCAATGATCGGTTGCGCTCTAACTGTTATTATTATTGCCACGGTAACTGTTACAGAGGATTGTGCTAACAACAGTGTAGTTTATCAAATTAAATTATTTTAACTCGAGTTCATCACGAGGACATTTTTTTTAAGGTTAAGTGCCAATTTCTTTAGCACACGTTAAAACCCAAGCTTCTTAATACGACATATCATTAGAATCGTCTTAGTTTGTATAACCTATGTAATTCATAAAATTGGAAATTCTGTTAATACAAAAAACGGTTTGCCTTTTATTTTATCCTAATAATATGGGTATCAACCTTAAATTTACAGTCAAGTATTTTCTTTTTCGTAGAAACAGTAACATAAATTCATCGCTTTGTTTTGTTTGTTGCCCAAGCGCCTTGACGGACTGTGACTTATGATATATCATTGAAATCGTCTCAGGTTGCATAGTGACACAGGCTATATTATTCAAAATAAATATTCAATATATTTTTTTTTAAATACCGGAAAAAGAGGAGGGGGAGGAATGTTGTTTGTTTAATGGGGGTATAGTATGTTTCGACAAAAACATAAGCGTTAAATCATTAATAAAAATTTCGTTTTAAGCAGTCGGATTTATTGTTTGAATGTTTTTAAAGATGTTACGAGTTACCCGACTATGTGAGAAAAACATTACCTGTAATGTTTTTCTCATTCTAAGTTAATTCAACATTTAGATGTAAAACATATTTACATTTAAATTTGTCAAATTTCTAAATATAACAAAATATTTTTTTTTCTAAATTTAAAATCTTTTAATATTTTAAAATGTTGCTTGCTAAGATGCTGAACACCTAAAACTTAGATGCAAATGAAGCCACAATAATTAAATTGCGGCAAAGCTGTCAGATACTCGCCTTACTGCTCAGGCATGGTTGTGGCAGCATCAGCTTAGAGGGAGACGACAAGCTTGTATACAAAATGTACAAAAATAAATCAAGCTTTATAGTCTTTTATTGGATACAAATGCAACGGCCAATAATACAGCAATACGACTAATTAGAAACGGATTGAGCGGTTAGTTGTAATCTCTCAACGCTTTTAAACCGTAAAATTTACATAGTTAGAACAATTTGTTCACGAAATGTGATTTTTTAACTTTAACTATATTCATATATGATTGAGGGTATTTAAGTGCGATAGAAATCCCACATTACCTGACGTCGCTCTCACGGTGTCAGGTATATTTTTAAGGTTTCCCACTCCAAACAAAAAGGACTTCTGTCTTGTTTTTATAGCCCGGCTCTTAAGACGATAGATTACAATTCATAGCAGTAACCTTAGCATCGCTTGTACTAACTCGTGACTGAGAATTAACTAGAAAACTGCCTACAAACTCGACCCCACCTGGCGATATCTGGGAATAGTACACCTGTGCAGCAACTTTGGCCGCGATTTAATTAGCTATGTAAATTGTTTTCAGAGGACTCGGTCACATCCAATTTAGGTATTCGTGTGTTATAAACAGTGCTTTTAGAGAGTAAATGTTTCTGGCGTACAGCTGATATTTTGCGTAGTGGTTGGTATTTTGAACCGGGTGAAATATTAAAAAAACGGCCCATTGCGATACGGCTCGCGCTCGAAGAGTTCCCTGCTTTATCTATCAAAACGGCAAAAAATCACATTCGTTCGTTTACGGTTCATGAAATGAAATCAGCCTGGAGTCAGACGTAGTAACGGACAGGTGGACGGCGGAGTCCTGTTAATGGAGTTCCTTTTTTACCCTTTGGATACGGAACCCTTAAAAGAATAAACAAAATCAAATATATTGAGTTTCAACATTACTTACTATGACTATCCATAGTTCGAATTTCGGCAATTATATGGAATTTTATATGGTTGTTACTGCTGATTGTTGTAACTGCTGATTGGTGTAGCGAGGGTTTTTACCTTAGCCATTAAGAATTATTTTTAAAATATCCTAATTGCTTTTGTACATCTCTTTTATATTTCGCAAGAAGACTGATTAGGAAGATTTTTTCGGAGTGTCAACGACGTTTGATCATCGATAACGTTAACATCAATTTAACGTTCCAGGTCCCACTGCTTTAAATATTTATCCCAAATAAAGACAAAAAGTAAAATATCGACACGTTGACCCCAAAGAATTTAGATACATCAATCCTAAAGTGCAGAACCCGACAAGCCAGTGGTCCTGTCGTACGAAAATTTGCATAACAAATTGTATGAACCCGCGCTTGCCCAGGCGTTTTTTGTGAACAACTCGGGATGTAACATGTTATACACGTTTGGGCATGTTTATCTAACCGCTGGAAAAACTAACTTACACTTATATCTATTTGCTATAAGCTTTTTGGATTAATCAAAATGTTTACTTAATCATTTTTGATACACATCAACGTTCGTACAAAAGGGGGGAGTGAGGATTTTTTATATTATTACGGTAATATGTGTATCAAAAGAAAGCTAGTTAATAGACCAGTCTGAAAAAATATATGTTGTACATTATAGTACATTATAGTACTTATCTATTTTGAGAAAACTCATATAAAGTGGTAAATTAAATTTATATCATTCTAAACAAAAAAACTTTTAAACTAGTCGTTTTTTTTTTGTTTTTTTTTTTTTTTTTTTTTAAATGCCCACCTGCAGGTAAGTGGTTACTGCCGCCCATGGACATTTGTAAGCAACTTGATATAGAACTGGGGTTCTATATGAAGTCTATCACAGATGCGTTGCTACTCCCAAGGACGGAGATGGTCGCCTCATATAAAAGTAAGCCGGCAACCACACCCTTCCACCGAAACGCACGCTTTGTTTTAACGTTTTAACAATGATACTAGTTTTACAAGGTCTTACCTTACTTGCTATTGGAATACGAAATCTACTCACGATTAGCCACGTCCGTTCCCCTCGTGGATCCGTCTTCTTCCAGGATCCTGGCAAGGCTCCACGTGGTCCACACAACACGTGCACACACACCGGGGTTGCATATTACTGCTTTCCTTTAGTTCACACACTTAGAGTACACAAATCGTTTTTATCTTCACAATTGAACACGGAAATTAAAAGTAATAAGTTCTATACATACCTCTTACACATACGATCTTGTGCGAGCCGATTTAGTAGTAGCAGCGGTCGTTTCAACAGCGTTCAAACGCCATATTGTTTCCGCAGCACAGCGCGGATCATGCTAGCCGCCGATTGGACAGATCGTATGAGCATTAAAATAATTCTCTGCTAGTCGTTGTAGTCCAACCACAATAGCAAGCTTAAGATCTCCGAATTATTTAAAAGCAAGTTTGATTTTAAAGTACGGTTATGAAGCAGCCTATGTCACTCTACAAACAGAAAGGATAATAAATTTACATCATAATTTAATCACAATCTGTCAAGCCGTTTGGGTTGTAGCACATGCCAAAGTAACGGACATACATACATTCAAAACGTTTGTTTAACGCTCGAAACATTACCCTTTTTCTGACCCACTCTGCTAAAACGGTTTCTCCTGGCCATACATTTTAAAACATTACCAAGCATTCCTATCGTACATTTGACACACACGGTATAGCTGAACAAACCTATGGTGCTGTAGCCCGGACAGCATTTGCATAACAAATTGCATGAGGCCGCTCTCGTCCGATTTTTGTAAACAAAAGTTAGCTACTCAGGTGTGTTTGCAGAGTCGCCGTCGGGAGCACTTGTGCTTTGCTCAACTGTTTGTTTAAAAACATTGGTCCACTTGACTTACATAGCATACATACATAAAACTAAAGACTTATTACGAAAAAAAAACACGTTCGTTGTATGGGAGTCTATTTAAATATTTACTTTATTCCAAGTATTAAGTAGTCAATATTTAGTTCATTTGGAAGTAGCAGATCAGCATGCAGTCCACCTGATGGTATATGGTCTGTGCCGCCCATAGATATCTGAAATCAACTCCCAATAAGATCTGAGTCAGAGTCTTACCTAAAGTTTGCCACAGATGCGGTGCTACTTCGGAGGACTAAGTCGGATCGCCTCGGATAAGTTTATCTATCTTACCAAACCCTTTAGACCAGAACGCAACAGCGCATAACTCTGCTGTTATAAGCCAGAAATAGTGCGTCCGAAGTTGAACCGGAAAAGATTCTATCACCTCCAAAAATTATTATAAATACAATATGTCCATCTAATAACAGCAGTTTTTAGCGTTCACGTCCCCAAGTCGTGGATACATTGGAATGGAATGAACATACTAATAAACTTACAGACACCTAGATCTAGAACAGAAATCTAAATTCATCATGGGGACCGCTCCGCTATGAGTATCACTCCGCTACCCGTAGTCGAGTGTGCATCTAGTATCTTGTCAAACTCGTTTTGTATTTTCTGCAGAATATTGTAGGCCTGTCCAAAGGGAGTTGAATGAATTGGACGACAGTATTGGAGTAAAGAAACAAAACAAACAATGTAAGAAGGAAATTTGCATACAAAGTAGCTTCAAAGCAGTTATCCCCTTGCGATTTATAAGAACGAAGTTTGTTTCTAGACTTTTGACCATTAATGTAATTGCAACCAACATTTCCTACTTCTTGGATTTACCTTAACTTGAAACTGAATTACACTGCTGTAGTTCGAGAGTTTGAGCAAATAAGTCCACCTGATGCTAAATGGCCACGGGTGGCAAACATTCATTCAACAAAATTAAATCATTCATCCAAAAACTTCAAAGGTGACCGACTTCAAAACAGAAGAAGGCACTCAATTGGACTAGACTGTTCACTTTTAAATTTGAAAAATGAAAAAAAAACTATAGAGTGGGAAAGTTTACTTTCTTTTGGATAACTTGAAATAGGTCTTTCTTCTTCTTTTCCATGTTTACAAAAATGTAAATTTCTCATTAATTATTATGTTTCTACAACTAGCACGCAGTCTACGCCTATGATTATAATGGCCTTAAGCCTTATTATTTTGTTTCTTTGAAGTGTATTAATGTGAATTATGTTGTCACTTAATAAAAATAAATAAATAAAAATCTACTACTTTCGTCTATACATCATTTTCGTATATACAGCCATTTTGTTGATAAGAACCCCAAATAAAAACAAAGCCTTAGTTGAGGTTCGCCGCAGATGTGATGCCCTGAGGACTAAGATGGAACGTATGTTTCCCTTGTGACCACGAGGCATAAAATGTTGCAGTTGTGCCTAGAAAGTTGAACTACAAAAGGCTCTAACTCCATACATGGACCGGACGGAACGGTGACTTCACTAGTATGTGTGAATCTGCCTTAACTAACTTAAGATGTCATCCGGGTAACCAATATGATATCATTGTATGTCCTATTGGCTGTAGCGCATGCTAAAATAAACATACATACATACATACATACATACATACATACATACATACATACATGCATACATACATACAAATATATATACATAGTATATACGTATGCTCGAAAAACATTATCATGCTTCTGACACAGTCGAAAAGAAAACAGTGTCATTTGCTCCATTAAAATGATTGTTTTTCACTCCTAATTAAAATTTAGAATTTAGATACTCGACCAGTATGTATGAATCTTGATTACGAATATGTACATACCTCGGGTATATTCGGTACTCATCACGAATACTCGTCGGTCCTCAGCGCAGTTTCGGTATTTTATCGGGAATCAAAGGATTACTCAAAGCCGCAGCAGTGAATTGCACGTGAAACGTGTGCAAACATTATTTTTATTTATTTCTAATGAATATACGAATATACAAAGATAAAGCCTGCAGTATGTATGTGTTTATCATTCGGCAAAATAATCCGTAACTATTTGCATATAATAATTTCAATGAAATCAAATGACTTTATTTCGTATAGGCCTAGGGGAGCACTTACAAGTTATAAGTTACAACATAATTTTTTATACTACAACCATATATGAACACTTCTTCAACTGAGAAGATCCGGCAAGAAACTAAGGGTCGTATTTATTAGCAATAGAACATTTTAGTTTATTTTTTCCGTTCTACTGTTCCGTACCCAAATGTTAAAAACCGAGCCGTATTACTAAGACTGATCTCCGTCTGTCTGCTACCAAGCTGTATGAACTGGCTGAACCGTGATAGACAGTTTAAATTTTACCCAAATAATGTATTTCTGTTGCTGCTATAACAACAAATATTAAAAACAGAATAAAAAAGTATTAAAAGGCTCCCATACAGCAAACATGATTTCTTGCTCGATATTTACACGCTTGAAATATTCACAGAATATTATGTTATATTATTCACCTTAAAATACATAATTAAATAACAATAAAATAAATATTTTAAGCGGGGTACTTCTCAACAAATGTGATTTATTTGCCGTTTTATGTAGATAACGGTACGGGACCCTTCGTTCGACTCTTTTTATTTATTTTGTTTGATGGAAAATACATGCAAACTCCTATGCGAATACATTAATAACAAAGTACTGTACGCATACGTTATTTGCTGCTATTACACCAAAGTCTAACTTTTCTAAGTCAGTACCCACCTTTGCATGGAGTCTGTCAACAAGTAACGGCGCGTTCAACACATTTAGCATAATGTGCTAACAGGGCTAACAAGGTTAGCTTGCAGGTCTTGTAGACTTGGTTGTTCGATCATAACTGAATTACCGAGTTGCAGGTGAACTAGAACTGCTTGTAAACTTTGACCGAACTGTAGGTATGTTTATTTCAGACAGACAGTATTTATACCAGCTGTCTCTTAGTATTCATCCCTTAATAATTTATTTCAGTGAACGCAAAGTCAGATTCGTTCAAAACTTATCGGGTGCATCATTGTCGTTCATTTTGATATTCAACAAAACGCAAATATATTTAATGTTAAAATTTTTGGAGAGTTGAAGAGTGATGTAAGAGTTGACAGTGATGTAAGATTAATCTTATAAGATGACACCATAAGGTAGCCACTTATCGCAAGTTGTGTTTAAAAGGCTACCAACGTCGAATACGGCGTGGGTCACACCGAAAACCGACAGGTTTGTCTGCTTGCGGTTGCGACGGCATCCCACTGCTCGCAAACATTAAACCAAAAAAATCCCGTGGTTCCGTACTACGGTACTACCAGACTTCAAGACCATATAGTTAATAAGTAACATTGTTAAAAACATTAAAACAAAAAATCCGTCTGCTTTAACTGCCGACTTCGGGACTGTTTACTATGTACTGTGTACGTAAGATGTGTGTATGTAAGATAAATTAATAAGTTGACAAATTAAATGAATATGTTCTCACAGCTCAATCAATAAAGGCTTATTTACATATTTAGAACACTATTCCGTCACCGACACTTACTGACAGAGAAAATACGACGATACTGTACCGGACTGAACGGAACTGTGACTTTACTACTACGTGTGAATAGGCCTTAACAAACTCATGATGGCATCCGGGTGGCCAATATAATGTCATTGTATGTCATATTTTCTGAAGAGCGTGTCAAAATGAACACACATACACACAATATGTATATTTGTGTGTATATACCATACTTCTGACACAGTCGGTTTTTTTTTTATAAATATGAAGTAGAAAACGAGCAAGCAGTCCACCAACCAACCACCCAATGGTAAGTGGTTACTGCCGCCTATGGACATATGTCGCCTCATATAAAAGTGAGCCGGCAACCACACCCTTCCACCGAAACGCAAGAACTGCTTCACGGTAGAAATAGGTGTGGCGGTAGTACCTCCCCGGTCGAACTACTCTGATTCTACCACCTGGCAAAAAACGTGGCAAATTGGAAACGAATATTCAACTTAGATATTGAAGTTAGGAAGCTCAGGTGCTTTTATTTTCCATAAAACGGTGTTGTCAGTGTAAATAAAAGTTATGTTAAATTTTTGTTGACAGTATACGAAATCGAAGTAAACGTATTTGGCGAGGGTTCGCGGAACATTGTTTGTGTTTCTAAAACGTTTTGGTACAGTCAACATCGAATTTAAATGTTGGGACCGAGTAAGTAAAAATGCATGGGCATTTAAGGCCCTTCTACAATTTTGCTTCTTACGTGTTATTATTTTCCAGGTGGTAGAACTACTGTAGTTCGACTGGGGAAGTACCACTCGGCTACAGGGAAACTACCGGTACACCTACACCTATTTCTAGCGTGAAGCAGTTCTTATGTTTCGACGGGTGTTGTTTGCTCACTTATATATGAGGCGACCAACTTATTTCTCTGGAGCAGCAACGCATCTGTGATCGATTTCGACCACCACCACTCCTATTCCTGCCTAATAGCAGCTGTGTTCAGCGCTGCTGTGCTCTACACTGAAGTGTTTACGGAAGACATACTTATCGCTCGAACTACATTAGTTCTACCACCTGGCAACGTATCTGCGATCAGGTTCATAGGCAATAAGCGTCAAATTGACATAGTTCTGCCCCCTACTTCGTTCTCGATTCCGATTTAGACTTAGTATTTAGTACCTTAATTTAATATTAAGGTGTATCTACGTGTATGTGTCCTTATCTAGACTCTTATTCATGTTATTTATTATAAGGTGGATTCCTTGTTCATTTGATAGTTAATATCTTAAAGTTACAAAATTTGTAAATTCATGAGTATTTAAATAGGATATAACAACAGCATAAAAATGCACTATTTAGCAAATAAAGCCATTATTTCAGTGACCCATGCATATTTAGTGAATTAAATGAAGGAACTTAGTGCCTTAAGAAATTAATATGTATTACGCGAATTGCATAATTTGCTGGTCATTTAGCGGCAGGCGCTTAAGAAACACTTAAGTTTTTCAATATGGCGAAACTAAATTACAGGATTGGACGAATGCAGTTTAATTTAATTGGTTGCATTTTTTAAACCCCACTGCTGGACATGAGTATCTTTGGGTATTGTTGAAGGTCTGACTTGGCCTACCATGCTATTTCATTATGAACTAGGTACTGTTCTTTTATATCAATAAATCCGTGTGCTACTTCTGTGGTCAAAAACAAAAGTTAAAAGAACTAAAAAAATATGCTTTAGTAACTAACTGAACTATAAAGTTCATAATAATTTTCTAATAGTTAAAAAAGAGACTAAGAAAAAAAGTATTTTTACTGTAAAATGCGTGGGGCGCTTTTTGAGATGTTTTATAATATCTTTACATGCAAGAAAAAATATAGGTAGATCTATAAGTGTAGAATGAACTTCCTCCAAAGATATTCTTAGAGCGCTATGGAGTAAGGTATAAAAAATTGTCCTTCGAAGTCGTCAATGCATTGGTCAATTCTCTGGTGTTGTAAATGTTGGTCTGGCGAAAGTGACTATTTTCCATCAGGTAGTCCGTCTGTCTTTATTTTAGTATAGGTATAAAAAAATGTGTGTGTCAGCTCCAACGCGCTCCTGGAGTTTACTTCTTAAATACGATTGTTTAAACAGGCGCAATGACAATAAATTAAATTTTATAACATTTATATAAACAAGCTCAATAACATATAGATATAGTCGCTTTGCAGCATACTCTGTACACGTCTTAATACACTCACAACCAGTGCAGCCAGATCGTGCGTAGAGCGTACCCCCACTATAAGTTGTTTTGTCATCAGTAAGAGTGAGACACACTACACACTATCTAGCTGCACTGATCACACCAAAAACGTAACGAGGTTATTCGTTCAGTTGATTTTACTCCTCATATTTTTCTCATACCGTGCGCCTTATATCAAAAAACCGATTCTTAAGGAGTAAACTCCAATAAATGCTTTAGAATTTCATCATCCTTCTGTGATATCTGCAGGATATCATTGTACATAAATTTATAATAAGTAACGAAAAGACTTATAAAACTCAAAATATATCCAATTTTCCAATTCCCACGCATTCCAGCTAATTCTTATCACAAAAGCCAACTTCCAATTATTTACCCCCTTTAAGGTTTGTTCACATTAATAAGACCCGTGTTATGAATACTTAAACGAGTACCCGATTATGTTCCATGTCGCATGCGACATTAAATCGTATGCGACATTAAGTCGAATGTAATTTTGAATTCCGTTTGGGTTATTCTTAATTGGTTCATGTTTAATTCGGAATGATTAAATCTTAAAACAGTATATGTCTGCGAATATTAATAATTTTGATATGCAATATTATATTCTTAATGAAAAAGGTATATTGTTATAAGGATTTTACTGAACGAAGTCTAGAATTATTAAGTCTAGTATTAGTGTCATTGATCGTGAGGCAAACATTTCTAGCTTGTACCATGTGTATGTACCGGTATGATGACAAACTGCTGTGTTTAATTTTTTTTTTCAAATATCTTTGGAATATTTTATAAGGACATATCAAAAAAAGAATGAACAGACATCTTATTCACATATACCAAACATAAGTCATCTTGTTGTGCTGAAAACTGCTTTCGTAACAACAAATTTCAAATCACCACCATTCTGTAGAAGTTTAAATTCAAAAAACTTGATAATTCATATTTACTTAACTTTTGAAATTATTTTTAATTTAAGAGTGTTTTTAAAATTCATCTTCTCATAAATACTATAAAACTAGTTTGTAAAATTAAGAACAAAGTAAGAAAGATTTAGTTGACGAAATATAATCTGCGTTTTTCTCACACACTGTTATTTGCAAGTTTGAAACGATCTTTAACAATCTAATATTAGCTACATAAAGATTATGTGTTCAAAAAATTATTCAATATTAAAACGATGTGTACTTCTGTACAATAAGCTATAGGCTACAGCATACTGGCTACAACGGGTAATCCACATTAAATAATTGGACGCAGTATAAATTAGATTGCGTTGCGGACCAAACCAAGAGTACCGCATTGGGCAAGGCTGCAGTTTTTAGAGTTCACCGACTAGCATTATATTTGAGTAATCAAAGTCTAATAGTTGAAACTCAGCCATTCAATAAAAGGTCTGAGGTTCGAATCTGAGGCACACACCACTGATTTTTCTAAAATTAATTATTAGTGTCTTAGAGTCAAAGAAAACACCTTTGTGGTTGCAGACACTAAAACCATTACAAAACGTTTTTGTATCATTGAAACTACATTACACACACACACGCTTTCTACACTCATAGCCCCACACTAGGATTTTCTCCTGTGTTGTGGGTGCCATGGACACACAA
>DWNE01006154.1:0-13308 GCA_018249875.1 Cecropterus toxeus | reverse complement strand
GAGAACGAGCTCTGAGGGGGTATTAATGCGGTAAAAATCCCACATAACCCAGCGTCATTTTCACAGCGCCGCGATCCTTTTAAAAGTTTCACGAAAACCAAAAAAAAGGTACGATGCCACTACTACGACATCGACTACCACTACGAAAGATATCGCATTGTATAAGAAATTGATCTAAATAAAAGAGTCAGATAAAGATGTAGTTAACGTGTTTAAATGATAAAAAATATGAATAAACTATTATAATATAACATCTAAAGAAATATTTCATAACACTTCCAACGGTTTCATATCATTTAGAAATAGGCACAGTGACGTCAAATTAGGGGTTTTCTTGAGATGATTGATGATATTTTTTGCCGGCTCAAATTACACAGATTGTAATCAGCCGATAACGAGCGTAAGGTTATAATGATCGCGCTTAAACTCGTTCACTTATGTGAATTGTGTTTCGTGTTACTTATTTTTATTTTATCGATAAATAAGTCGATTGGAGTGTTAGGCTTACACATCGTGAAATTGCCTGGATATCTCGATCCTTAACGAGGTTATTGATTTTGGAATAAATATAACGGAGGATTATTCTATTTCCAATATTTTTTAAATGTTATCATATAAAAAATCAAATGGTAAAAATGTTTCAATGTTAAAAATAGAAAACTGAAATTAAACTTAGAAACTTATAAATCAAAGAAAGTAATGCAATGTAGACGGCAAATATAAGTAAGTTTTTAAATGAAAACAAAGATTGACATTTCACACCTAAATCCGTCACATAATCGGTTTGGAAAGTTCAGTAATTTGCAGTTAAACTTGTAGTAGGCCCCAAGGACAAATATAAAGATACACACGACACACATAATTCCAATTCCGTCAAGCTATTGAGGATACAAGCCATCATAAATTATCCACATACATATCATCAACCAATGACAACGACTCAGATTTTTAGAGATTTAGTTTATAGTTTAGGTTAGATTTTGATTTGACATTTAGGTTGTTTTCAGTTATAAGACTAAATATTTATAATTTTTTTTATGAAATTATAAAATATTTTAAAATTACCTAGCCTATGTCACTTTTTAAAATAAAACGATTCCAACGATATGTTACACGTTAGAATCAAGACATCGACTTATATTACACACTCAAGTTTAAGGTGTGGTATGGAAAAGACACTTATGTGAGGAATTCCAACTTAGTCCTCAGTCCAACAACTCCTTAGGGGTTAGCAACGCAGTAAGCATGACTTCAATCCTATAAAACGTTGATTACACATGAGCCTGGGCGGTACCGGCGGATTAAAATCATATGGCCTGGATTACTATTTAGCTACCTATATAGTCACAAGTAGCATTGCAAAAAATATTAAACCAATAAACCCGACCCGCTCTATCTATTAATTGCTTAGAGTTTCAATCATTGTTTTTAAACAGTTAATTCATATTTGATTTAAACATTTTTTATGAGTTTTTGTCAAAATGGCAACATAAAAGTAATACAATATGAATATGTTTGGAATGGTACATTTACTTATTCATTTAGCTCCCACTTGATACCCATATTGGCGTTATAATAAAAAAGTCGTCTCTTCTCCCCCTTATTCCCTATTTACAGATGTGTCTGAGGGCAAAGTGAGACAAATCCAATGATACTTAATCCCTCAAGACATTTGGGCTGTAGCGCCTCCCAAAGAAATTGACATACATACATACGCTCCTAGAGCATTACCCTCCTTCTGATCAAATCGGGTAAGAATGGAATACTAAAATATTATATAACAGTAACACTAATTCTTAATATGGCAAAAATTCGTGTCTACGCTTAACCGACTTTACTAATGTGTTAAAATTTAGATAAATTGATAGAACGGTGAAATTTGCAGATTAGATAGCCGACATTGTAAATAGGCGCGATAAACAAGCCGCGAATATTTGATTTAATTTAAAACGAGGACTAACTGTTATAACGAAACGTTAATTAATATGCAAATGTATGTTTTATGGGTTAAAAGTAGCGATCCATTAATATTGTATTCATTTGTTATGTAAATAGGTCCTATGTTATATACGTGGTGACAATAAAGGTGTGTATTGTAATTAATTATGTAGGTTATAGTATTTTTCTAAGTATAAATATAATATAATAAATACAGTTCACATATAAAACATATAGTATATTATGGACAAAATATAAATCTAAATATTGTAATAAATCTATTTCATGTAAAGGTGACATGCTTCTACTAAAATTAATGTAAAGACGACTTATTAACTTTGATTTTTGGACTACTGCATTTATTTGTTAGGTTTCGGTGTAGAAAATATAATATTTTTGCCTTATTTATTAAATAGTATATAATACGCAGACCCGAAATATAGTACATTACTATATATTATAGTACGGTTGGCAACCCTAGTTATGGTTGAATTAGATTTTTTTTTATAATATTGAATAGCAAACGAGCCTGTATTTAACCTTATAGAAGATGCCTACTGCCTCCTGTAGACATCTGTAGGTAATCAACCCCAGATAAAATGCTACCTCTAAGGACTGTGTCTCTAGTACCACGCCCTTCAGACTCCATCACATATATACACATCATACAGGCATATGTCTGAGAATAACAAAATAGGCTTAAACTTTTTTTGTATGTTTTCTAAAAAGTCCGCGTAGTTTTGACTAATCATAACACACAAATCGTTTTGGAGAGTTTTCTTTCAATGGCTAATTGGGTCCAAGAACCAATTTTAGATCCAAGTCTTCAAGCGAATGTTTTACTCAGTCAATCACGGTGACCGCTATTCGGTTTTTGTCATCGATATTTAATAGAGTGTAATAGTAACGAGAATTGTCAAGCGTCGTGCGCGGAGCTAAAATTTTTTATTCCTGTTTTTATAGCCTGATTCTGTCTTATCTTAACTCATCATTTCAATGTCGATGCCGATCATTTAGCTGGTACCTACTTATAACTAAATATTGCGATAAGATAGACTAAGCTGACAGTCGACTTTATTTGCAACACCGGAAGTCGTCAACACATCATCGGCCTCTTTTGCACTTCGAAGCTTCTTTAACCCTTTTATCGTAATATTTAAGGATCGCATCATAATAAAGTTCGTTCCATATAGAATACTTATCAGAGCTGTTTTTTGTTCTAAAATAGGTATCAGAAATAGGTTTTTAGTTTTTTACATTTTCTTTTTCTCGCCTTGTGTGGTTCCCTTCAATAATCTCCAACATTCTTACTAGAACAAAAAACACATTAGTCCCTATGAGATTGAGCATTTTCAAAAAAATTGAAAATATTTCGTAATTGTAAGAAAACAATTTAGTTGTAATTTTCAAATTATATTTTTCTTTTATTCGTTCTCTTCTTTTTTTATAAAAAGAAGCGTTTGAAGAAAGATATGATAATTATATATTTATTATTTTTTGAAGTATAAAAGCTGTCAAGTTTCAAGGAAAACGGGGCCTAAAATTTCGAACGTCGATATCTACAAGTGAATCGCTCCTAATCCATCACAATTCCAAATGCTAATAGTTGTTGATCGCGGCACGAATGCTAAAGCTGATACTAAACTGTGTTAACGTAGAAAAATGTGTGTCAGTGTGTGAGCGAGCCGTGCGGCCGGCCGTGATCTTTCTAAGGTTACCGGACTACGTTTTTCCATTAAATAGCATTGACCAAATTGGTTGAAAGACAAATCGTTCATTTATTAACATATTAATATTAATTTTATTCGTGACTGGAACGCGTTTTTCAGTCGAAATCGAAAACGAATCGTCGGATGTTATTCTATCGGTCAAAATCTTTTTTAGCTTTAAAGTCCGTATAATTCCTTAGAATGCAGGGATTATAGAAGCCCTTGGATACGTTAACTTATTTATATTTTTTGATTCCTTAATATAATA
Organism: Cecropterus toxeus; assembly: GCA_018249875.1. Classification (NCBI taxonomy): domain Eukaryota; kingdom Metazoa; phylum Arthropoda; class Insecta; order Lepidoptera; family Hesperiidae; genus Cecropterus; species Cecropterus toxeus. The sequence continues at coordinate 9,393 of DWNE01006154.1, read as the reverse complement.
GTAAATTTTATTAATTTACGTTTTCATAGAAAGAAATCTTTCTTATTAATTTGCCGAATTCTTCTATCAAAGAGCTGTAGTAGCAGTGTAGGAGTAGTTGTACACTACGCTAATTACCTATATTTGACGCTCTATTGAAGTCAGGGCAAAAAACATATCTCAAATAATTATAGGAATATAACTCGCGGCAGTTACTTATAATATAATTACAAAAAACTGGCATTTATTATTGGTATCAATTCCAAACACGTCATATTATTCAACAGTGACAGACAATGAAAAAATAACAATTTTATTCGTTACCATTTTAGGCAGTTCCAAAAGCGATTGTGCTCGTCTATTTTGTTTGCTGTCATCTATTGTCCGACTATCATAAGTATTGGTATGCGTGCATTTTGGACAACGACATCTTAATTAATTGCACGGGAAATGCACCTATGTTACCATAACAAAATAAGCAAAATCATATAATCGCTTAGGAAATAAAATAATATTTAACATCACCATAATTTTGCAAAAAGTGAAAGTCGAATTCTATGTACGTTTAAAACATCAATCAATATCAGTTATATTCCTATTACGAAAATCGCGAACCTATAATAAAAGTAATCGGCCAGTCGTAAATGTTCCCAGCAAATGTTTCACTTTCTCTTCAAAAATCTTGTTTAAACCATTTAACTCGTTTAGACATTGAACTCAATAATTACGTTTTTGATTTACTACCGGACAACGCTAATTGCGATCGGAAAATTATAAATAATAAAATAAATGAAAGTTGCGAGTAATTATTATGTTTAGTTATTGAATTGCGAGAGTTCTTAGTTAATTATTTACGGTGATCAATAATTAATTTGGAACTCCAACTGTTTTAATGATGAAGCAACGAGCCTATCGTAAAACATGAAGTAATGACTGATCTCCACAAGGTTTTTCAGTGTTGCCAACTTAGGGGATTCCTCCTAAATTTAATGTATTTTTTATTTTAGAAAGATTTTTGGAGAATAAAAATATTTGGGGGTATTTTTAAGACGTATAAAATTTACAGCCTGATTATTTTTTTCTAGCGACATTTTTTGTCGTCAAATTGCAGAAATACGCGACCTTTTTTTTGGTTTCATTTTTATTGTAATATATTATTTATCAAAATTTGACAATCTCTAATTTGAATTTCTAGTTTTAAGTTGGAAATAAAGGGTTTAATTAAGTATTTGAGGGGAAACTGTTTGTTACGATTATTTCACTGGCAATGTTAAGCTCAATACGTGCAAAGTTATACCATCGGACTTCTCACAAAGAGCGTCTATCACACGTCAAAGGCATTATTCACCGATGCAGTCTCTGTTATCACAGTAAATAGCTCGAACAATAAAGGATTCTACGCACCATTTATTTTGACGCTCGCTGTATATTGATCGATGGAATTTACTCCGCTATGAAACAAAACAATACTCTATTGTATTTGGAGAGTGTTAGAATTTTTTGTGAAAATTTAGAATACTAGCTTATTCCCATGGTTCTGCCTGCTTCGGTCACATTTACCTTGATAATGAAGGATAGTACTTTATTCCGACTATTCTACCCACTTTGGTACCACGATAAAGAGTATCCTATGTATTAATCCGTATAAAAATACCAGTGTTCATGTGTAAAAAAGAAACAAACATACACACATTCTCACAAACTTTTGCCTTTACAATATTAGTAAGATTTTGTATGATTATAATCGATATTACCACTACTATCCTGATTGATACCTTTGGTTATTTTAACTTTGTATTTTTACCTTATGTGGTTCTTTGATACGTGTCCTTGATGATTAAATTTTGTATCCTCATTTATGTCTAATGAGACTGTACAAGATAAACACAACAGCTTTATCGCTATAACGTAATCATGAGTTTTAGTATATTAAAATTATGTGTTCGCCTTGTTCGTTTTCAATAATAGATAAAGAGTAGATATTAGAGTAGGTATACACAAATTCAAATATTATACTAATTATAACCTCGCTAAAAATGTCATCTATACTTGAATAGATAAATTAATTTATAAATATTACTGTATCTGTAAGATGACCAAAAGTTACATTACATAACACTTTTGTGACAATCTAAATTAATTTAGAAAGCAAGTAAAACATTATATAAAATTTAATTTCATCCAAATAAAATCGTAAAGATGATAATTTATGAATGTTAATAAGAAATAATGCTTTCGTTATTACATCGGCTATTCCATATGCAGAGGTATAATTGCACAATCGCGTCACGAAAGTAAAATACTGATTGAGATCTTTTTCTATATATCCATTTCTATCTATTTCTTTTATACTTATTAATTTATCAATACTTATTGATTTGACGACCCAGGTGGCGGAGCGGTCACCGTAACGTATCTGAATGATAAGTTTAGATTCTGTCCTGAGTCTAGGTGTTTGTGTATTCGTCTTTGATCGTCCATAGTCGCCATGACTCAGGAGAAAATCCTAGTGTAGGGCTATGGGTAGAAACTTAAAAAGAAAATAATAATCAATATTTCCAAATATACAAAAAAATCCGCACATTAATTGTCAAAGAAATTAAGAATGAGCGTGAAAGCTGACAGTGTATAGAGTGCTTTATTGCAATACCCATCTCGATGGGTATTCATTTGTTGTTAGAAATTAAGACAAACGAGTAGCCACGGACAGTTAGCATAGAAAGTGTGTGTACTTAGTTTTAATTGCAGTCGTCTGTTGTAGGCATCGTGTTTAGTTAGTGTAGGAACTGCATATTTTTTGCCTCCAGCGAGTCTTTCTTGAGTTATGGAAGAACCGTGCCCTGTGGCTGACCGTAAGTTTGCAGACTGTTCGCTGTTTTAGGGAAGTTTAAGTGTAAAATTTTAAGGAAGCAATACTTTTAAAAAGCTAGGTTACTGTCAAAGATTTTATAGCTCTTTGGATTTTATGGATGGTCATAGTAGATGCCGCTATTTAAGATAATTAAGGTTCCGTAGCAAAAGCGTAAGAACGGGACCCTATTACTAAAACTCCGCTGCCCGTCTGTATGTCACGCTGTATTTCATGAACCGTGATAATTAGACAGTTGCAATTTTCACAGAGAATATTATTGTTGCCGCCTTAATAGCAATACTAACAAGAGAATAAAATAAAAAATTAAGTGGACTTCTTCACAACAAACGTGATTTTCTTGCTGTTTTTTTATAGATAGGTACGAAACCCTTCGTACGCGAGTCTGACTCGCACTTGTCCAGTTATTTATTTATATGCATGAATTATATTTTTACTTACAGTTTATTAACATTGAATGAACATAAACTAAATGTCCTGCTTCTTTTAAGTTCAACGTACCCTACATTTAGCTAAAGTGAAACCAGTCAAGGTCGAAAAGCTTCGGGTAAATTAGCGTTATTCAAATGGCGGTGAAACAGAGAAAACGCCAAGGTATGCTAAGAAAGCACAACCCTACGTGCTCTGCTTACTATAGGTTTGCCACAAAAACGCATCGATTGTGATTCCTCGAGCGCTAGCTAATTTAGATTCGCTGAGAGATTCTGTGAGCAAGTGTTGTGATGAGCTACGAAGTTATAGAACAATATAGGAAACTACATACATTCATTAACGCTCAACTTATCTTTTTACGTTTATACAAATTACATCACATACCCGTAATACTTGTTTCTATTGCAATCTGGTAGAGAAATTTAAGTTAAATTCTCTTCTAAGCAATGATGAATCATTTTAAGGAAACCTACATATCTGAGGGTTATTTTAAAAGGTTCTTAAAGGTATGTGAAGTTTACCGATTCAAAATTTGTCAGGGCGTTGGACTATGGTCTAGAACTCTCAAATTCTGAGGAAAGATCTGTGCCCAGCATTGGAACATTGAGGCAATAAGGAGTTGATGACAAACAAGGATGAACTCAACCCTGTGTAATCTGACAGGGAACTAAAATTACATGAGTGAAGAAAACAATTTAGTAGAGCTACGGTTTATCCGTTGGATGTGCCAATTCTGGCTTAATCCCGTTAAGGCTGATAAATTTAGATTTTTGCTATATTGTATAAGTATTTAATTCGTCTTAATGACTCCATGACATCCATGAAGCAGGATATTCAGGTATGGGTTTAGGAGACAAATACTAACTATAGTTTCAAATATATATTTCTATATATAATATTCACAAAGAGGTTCACAAAATAATTCAACAAAAATGTTACTGAATCTTATATTATATACATTAAAATTGATATAATTTACTGAGGTTGTTAGTTTTCTGGTCTACGGTAAAAAGACGGGTATTATATAGGTACCCGTCTATTTACCGTTTTAGTTTTCGTCTCTTTATCCGACAAATACGGATATTTACATGAAAAAATTTAGATGTGCGTCGTCGGTACTATTTTTTAGACAATGTAGACATGGATAATTATGGATATATATATATGAAGGTGATAGGAAGCCTCTTAATTTATAAATTAATACTAGTGCTGCCATTTCTATACTTGCATAGCTCTTATTCACAGCAAACAAGCAGGCAGCGAAGCGCAGGCTTGAATAACAAAGACGCTCCCCTGACCGCGTTGAGATAAGGACGGACAAATTGGTGAAAACGGTCGCAGGACGCAGTAAAAACACTTTCTGTGGCGCATAGACCATCAGATAAACCACATTCCACTGTTATGGAATTAGAAAAGGCTGAAATGAGTACCGTGACACAACAAGTGCAACAATACCGGTCTGATACAGTTCTGACAGACATGAATCTGAATTCAGTATTCTGTTCTGGGTGATATATTCCTTGTATGCCCACAGAGAATACAAGGGTTTCCTAAGGATAACAATAGAAAATCAGATTACAAAAGTTAGTGCGTAATGAGATTAAAAAGAAGTTAAAAGATATATATGTACCTACTAAAGTTTATTTCCGTGATCAGGAGATAGGTATATAACGATTCGTGTTATCTTTACCGCAAGAAAAAATACCATAAAAATATCTAGTTGCAGGCCAACATTTATATGGGTTTTATGCATAATTTGTTTTTATTAACGCGGTGAATAGATTAATCACGTTTAACACATACAATTTATAATCATTATAAAATGTTGACGATTGAACAAATATCATGATAGTTATAGAAAGTAACAAATTGAAAAAAAAAATCATAATCGAATATAGTTTTGAGTAATTGTTAAATACTAAAACGATTAATATTATAAAATTCACATGTATCTTAGAAAGTACATTCTATGTACGTTTAATTAAAAATAAAAATCCGTTGATATGTTATTAATTGACAAACATATCGATTTCATTCGCGTTAATTTTTCACTGTATGTTGATATCATTTGGATATTAATCAATGATAAAAGCCTAAAGCGGTCACTTTGCGCTCACCAAGTTTACACCCGATATTGGCACTTAAATCAAATCAAATTGAGAAATAATTATAACACCCATTTTAACCTTTAAATGCCAAGTGTGAAAAATTTATTGTGTTGATTGATCAATAACTTATGTGAAAGTTTAAAAAGAAGCTTTATCATGTTGATAATAAATTATGTGCATATATTATTAAGAATGAGACATTAAAGTTGATTCATGATTCTATACTAAACATACAAAATATAAGAAAATATAGAACTACAAACAACAAAAAATAAAAGGCATTAATTTAGAGAAATTAGGATTATCCTATGTACTTTTCACAACAACAGACAAAGAGCGAATTGAGTTAATTTTTAACCGACTTCCCAAATGAAAGAGGATATATACATTCGTCATGTATATATTTTTTTGCAAATTGGATATTAAACAATTTATTTCCAAAATGAATTACCAAAATGCTCGTCGAGATGCACAGAAAATCTAATACTTACAAGATATAAGACAAAAAGAAAAAAAATCTATTTTAAAATGAATACGTACATCTACCTACCGTTGGTAAACAAGTATATTTGAAGAAAACATGGAAAGTTATCGATTTCTATTTAAAATTATGGCTCCTTGTGGTTTATTACGCGATTAACACGACTTTAAGCGAAAATCAATTTGGAATCCGAACTCAAACTTGTTTATTTTAATATATTCTTATTTTCATTTCAATTAGCGAAGCTGATTCGTATGTATTATGTAAATATTTACAACGGCACGGTAAGCACAGTGGACTGCTCTAAGCTATGTAGTTTAAAGACGAACCTACATTTACTAGACATAGAAATAAAAGTGGGTTATAAAAACAAGTTGTAACGACACAAATTTTGCTAATACCTACAATCGGAACCAGTCGGCCATCACACCTGTGACTGTGGAGTATGTGGCTCAAATAAATATATTAAACACGTTCCAACGAGTTTCATATTTCATTCTTGAATGATGCCGACCATTCTAATCGCAGATTAAAGGACAAATGGCAGATAGAGCGAAATAAGAAAATACGGCATAGATGGGCACTTTCCACCTTTTGTTTATATTTTCGCTGTCTTCACTCAAAGTATAATACCCATGTTCATACAAGGATACTCAGATCCAAAACAAGGTCTAAATTCATCATTCTCATAATTGTCTGGCCCGGGATCGAACCCGGAACCCATTGCGTATTGGCGTTATTCCGATATGGCGATCGCTCGACAAAGCCGGCAATAAGAATTAATTTGGTATCTAAATAAAAATAGCTTAATAATTCATTTAAGTTTAGTCAAAAATTATTTGCTATTGCTATTTAACCTTTTTTTAATATCGTGGCTCTATGTGTATTAATATTTACAATCTGAGTAACCTTATAATAGCAAATTATTAGTCAATAAACGGTTTTCGGTAATTTGATATTGGTAACTTATATAAACAGTAAACAATAAATAACATGAACCACTTTTGATAATGAACAGAAATATTATTTGCTTTATCACACATAATTTGTCTGTTTTTAGTACACATGGGTTTGATTTATACAAATAATAAAGTAAAGTTGTGTTTTGTATAATCAAACAAGTCTTTTGTAATTTAATTGTTTAATTTAATATAATCGAATGTTAATTTATGGCACAACTTCCATGGAAATAATGCATAAACAGATGTAAATCCCGATAAATGTAATGAAGATTTTTAATTATCTTCATTACATCATTTCGAGCGACAAACAGCACTGATGTTACATTAACTGCATAAACTATGTTATCTTACTAATAAATGCAAAAGTTTGTGAGGATGTCAGCGACGGTCTTACTCATAGCGAGGCTCCGCGCCGCATGTCTTTGCGATACCCTTTGTCCTTTGTGAAAAGAATGTGATGCAAAAGTAGATTTGGTTGTTTAGTTTAAGTATTTTTCATGTTTGACGAGAAACGCATAAATTATACAAATAAATTTTGCTTGGGATGTTGCGCGAGACCCCTACAAGAGCGAGGCCCCGGGCACTTGCCCTGTTCGCCAACCCGTAAGGCCGCCAATGGATGTGATGTATTTGTCACTTACGCGAATACTACTAGTCGAATTTAGCTGACATTTGGCACATATGCCGGTTATGACCTAGATTAACACATTGGATACTCATTAATGATAATGAGTCATTATCATGGTAAAGGTGACCGAGGCGGGCGAAACCGCGGGAGTAACCTAGTATTCAATATTTTACTAGTCTCCGGTCATACTGTCTTGCAAATTGAATAACTAAAAATATTTTATATCAGTTGTTTTCAAACTTTGCGTCGTGTCTCCCGGGTTGACGCAATATTATTGGACTTACAAGACGATAAATATAGTATGCTTTTTAACCCCATGTGAGTTCACGTCCAGAAAATCAATCTAATAGTCCTCGTATATTGCATTACTTAATTTTAACCCAGATTTGTTAATATCTTTTGACATCCTTTGTATAAGTCTGCTAATGTCTAATAACAAAAAGCTTCTTTTCGGAAGGGCATTACGAATTGTAATCAGTAAAGGACTCCCGTTACAGATATAAGTTACAATTTCTGACGTAGCAAAGATTTAGAAACCCTGATTCAAATACAATAGAAATGCTCAGTGCTTACAGAAACTATAATAGATAAGCACAACGATGATAAATTAAAGTCAAACATTTACATAGTATAATAGGCGTTGTTATCGCTGCCAGCCATCTCTACCAAACGCCCTCTGGGAATTAAGTTAGGCTTTCAAAGTATATCTTAACAACAAAGATGTTACTAGCGATCTAAATTTAAATTGGAACTGCAAGTCCATTTTGTGACCCATTTTATCTTCATCAGATTAAGCAGCAAACAAACGTGAAGCCCACACGATTGATAAGTGACTTTTGCCACACATGGACATCTGTAACCAACTTTAGACATAACAGGGGTTCTGTTTGAAATCGATCACAAACACGTCGCTACTATCAAGGACTAAAATGGTCGCCTTATATATAAGTAAGCCGGCAAACATACCCTTCCACCAAAACGCGAGAATTGCTTCACGCAAGAAAAAGGTGCACTTCCCCGGTTGAAATATCTGGTACTACCAATTAACCTAACATCTATAATCAATCCCAGATCAGAGTTCTGCCTGTGATCGGTCACAGATGTGTTTCTGAGGACTAAGTAGGAACGCCTCGGATAATTATGCACTTATCACATCATTCAAAACTAGAATACAGCAGTGCTTAACATAACTGTTGATAACCGAAGCTTTCAAAAATATTATTTTATTTATTTTAAATCCAAAAAATACGGTTTTATTTCGCAAATATTTGACAACTTCTGCCACCTTGTATTTAAATAAAGTTAATAATGAGTTGTACAAGTTGGTACATAATTGAACCTGCCTACCGTAATACGTAAGTGCAGGATCCCCGTTGGAAATCCGATGCACTTTGCGGCCAGCAATCGATTGAAGCCCCACCGTAGCAACCCCTGATTGAATGCCTAATAGTCTTACATTTAAACCTTAGTACATGGCACATAGATCTAGCGATCTGTAAAGTAATAGTAGTGCTGTGGGTTTCATCGTCGACGATATGGAACACTAAGCTTTAGGTATTTCCAGATATTTTGTAATATACTTAATATGAGTAAATATGTACAACTAGAAAGTAAAGCAACTAAAGATAACTAAAGATTGAATACTTTTATCTAACAAAATCAAAATAGACGGTATTACACGGCAATTTATTGTAAAAAACTTATTTTATATAATAATAATAAAAGGTTATTTGTAAATTGTGATCAATAAAGTGGAAGGCCTAAAAAAAAAAATTAATCTGTGTTGTTCCGGTCTTCAAACGAGGACATAGCGGCGCTACGCCACATTATCCTTATGTCACAAACTGACCGTCTTTAACTTTTTTTTTTATTAATATGAAGTAGCAAACGAGCAAGCAGCCCACCTGATGGTAAGTGGTTACTGCCGCCCATGG
>DWNE01006153.1:0-13308 GCA_018249875.1 Cecropterus toxeus | reverse complement strand
GTGGGTTAAATTCAGCTTGCAAGATTTGACCCAAACATGCATACAAATATTGCAAGTTAAATAAAAGCTTTTAAAAAATAAGCTATGTTTTCATCGAGGCAGTGCTATGACCGACGTAAGTGTCCATCATATCTGCTCAATTAGATTAAATTATTGCCATGTCACAGAAGTATAAGTATTCCAAATTTTAGTTCAATAGGTTAAGTGGAAATCATTTACTAGATTTACTGTCAAAGCAATTTAATTTAAGCTTTGCCATAAAGTACGAGCTGTTGGATCTGAAGTTCTAAAGTACTTGTGTATATATATATCTAATAAAATATAAAATTGTGTTTCAAAACATATCTGTACATTGTATACATTTGTAAAAAATATTTGAAGAGTTGAGAATAAGTAATAATAGATATTTCTTAAATTTTTAGACAATATAGATGTTTCTATATTCGAAACTTATTTATTGCCTGTGTGTTTGAAATAGCATCAAACATATTAGGGACTGAGATACATTTTGTAGCCTGTGTATTGATTTAAATCCCTATCAGCAGTTATTACAATTTCAAACGTGTTTTAGTGGATGATAAATGCAGACTTGAGAGCTTAAAAAGCACAGTCTAAGAAAGAGTAAATTAAAGTAATGTTTACCAATAATGTCACAACAGGCAGTCACATTTCAGAACTTCTTTTAGAGGAAAGGACAGGACACATTAAATGTTCCTTTTTAGTAGTCAGTTTTAATCTGGGAATCATCAATTCTGACGAGAACCGGATGGAACTTCATTATTTCATTAATGATGTTCATTATGAACGATCCAAATATTTATCGTTCGTAAACATTGCATTATGTCAGAACCATGTTTAATTTTTTTAAAGCCAGGGAAAATATTGTAGTACATTTTGTGTAACTTCCGAGTAGACATTTAAGAGACATATCTTCAGTTTTCCTCGTATGGTATCGGAAGACACAGTAGTATATTCTTAGAATTATCGGTTGTATACTCAGAAGAGAAGTTCAAACGGTTGTATATATAGACATACAAATGTATTCACCAACGGGATCGGTAGTTCGGTAGATGGTGACTGTACTGAGAAGCACACGTGCACATTATGCAGCGCCAACATTCTAGAAGCGGTACTCAACCCTTCTTTGTTCGGCCCAAATACATGTTAATGTGAATACTATTTTTCTATAAAAATGTTCATGTAAACGCAATTTATATATTACCTTTATATAGTGTTCTCAAGTTTGCGATGTTTTAATTAAAATAAAAAGTGGAGGCAGCAAACGTGTAAAATAAATATTACCGTCAGTAATAGATTGTGCCACTTATCACATTTGTTTGTTTCCATTACATCCACGACAAGAAAATCTGAGTGTTGGGTTAGGTGGCACTGTAGCACCGGGATCAGAATAGGGCTACTCTGTCTGTCGTTAGAGGCGACTAAAGCCCCGGGAAGGATGGCGGTATATGCGGTAAAAGTCCCACATAACCCTTACGTCTCCTAAGGTTATTAAGTTTAAAGACGTAAATAGTATAATTGGCGAAGACGCGATTCGGGTTGTGTGCTTGGGTATCCCTGTTCACATTCATCCTGTGACCGTCGATTCCCTTATCAATAATTCACTACTGATTTATGCCGGGTGACAGTCGCATCTATTCATTCGGATGCTATCTCATGCGGACTATCTTATTTTATGCATCACTGCAATGCTCGGTTCAATAAGTTATGTTTACATCGGCAATCTCTTGTTTGTTGTTGGTTGTGAATGTGCCCGTTTGCTTATCTGCTGCAATCGGGTGCATTTGCCATTGAATGCTATTAATACCTATGGGTAACGATGCGATTTTGGGTATTCTCTCCAACCAACCAACTCGACTCGTGGCGGTCCGCCACGGTTCGGTTTGCACGCTTATTTTTGCCACGGAGGTGCAAGTTGTGGAACGAATTTCCTTTTGAGGTATTCCCGGAGTGCTGTGACATGGGGTTCTTCAAAAACGGTGCGAAAAGAGCTCTCCTTCAATGTCGTCAGCATTGGCGACTCCTCTGGTTTTGTAAATGTCCATAGGCGACGGTGACTACTTTCCATCAGGTAGCCCATATGCCTTATCGTTAGGTTTAAATATATGTAAAAATATATATAAAAACCTTTTTACGTATAGAAAGCTCTACGTGGTGGTATATTACAGAATTATTTATGTTACACTCAAATATTATTCTGTTATATATACCGTGATCGTTTATTTATTTTTATATTGCTTCTATAAAAATATTTTCATGGATTGCTATTATTGGGGCATGGAAAATGGTAAAAAAATTTTAGATGTACAAAATACTAAAATGCACCAATGACAATTATCAGTGTACCAATCTATTTCAGAGTAACTCATTCCCGCGGTTCCGTCTTCTTTAGTCCCGTTTACCTCGGTAATAAGTATTTTATGTATTATTCCAGGTCATAAACTAACCGTGTGCCATTTGCAGCGCAGTCTGACCCGTAGTTTTTGCGTGAAAGACTAACAAACACACCTACATCCTCACCTACTTTCGCCTTTATAATATTAGCAAGATTGCACGAATATTTCTATTGTTGATACAAATTTATAATCTGACTTCAAACACTACAGCGAAGTTACTTTGAAACTTGCGGTTGTAATCAACACTCGGCCTTAAAGCGGGATATTTTCTATACGCGCATGTAATGCCAAGTGTCGGTCAGGCAGTAAGAAATGAAATTACAGATGGTATCCTACTTGTCACAATCAAGTGTTGTGGCCTCAATGACGCTACGCGGCTCACCAGAAGTGTGTCTGGGTGACGTCATCACGCATAACGATCTGTGTTGCAGATCTACTGTATTTGCACTATGAGTACTAGGCCTGTTAAATTTACTGTACCATTAGTACGAGTTTGTCTTGTTTTTCCAGACAATATTGAGTCTTGTTTCTGCCCACACATCTACATGCAGCGCCCCTAGCGGCTTGTTTCGGAACTAAAATTTACTTAGGGCATTTTTGGCAGAAACAAGACTCAATCTTGTCTGGAAAAAACAAGAAAAACTCGTACTAATGGTACTGATATAATTGCCGTGTTAGGGACATGTTCTAACAACCGAGAATATAGAAACATTAATTGTTACTTTCTTGATCTATATTAGAGTTTCATGACATTATCCTTATTCAAAAATTGGTTCTCAATTTAAGCAGAGCATTTAAAAACTTTATTTTGTCTGTAAACAGACAAAACTGTTTACAGACAAAACAAAGGTATTTTTTATTTATTCTATTAAAAATAAGTAGGTACAATGGCAAAAAGCAGAATATAAGTCGTATCTGTTTATGGATTGCATGGGGATTGTTGAAATAATTGAAACGATTCGAACGAGCTATTTTGCTTAATTTCAATCTTAATTCAGGTTTAGAGTTAGCCATGTAGCCGTCATCAATTAAATTAAGTTAAGGTAGTAAGTAAATTTCGTCTCGTTCCCCCTTCACTGGGGTACCAAGATTCGATTTGAAAAAAATAATCGAGCAATTTAAAATTTATCTAAACAACATTACCTATACTTTAACGCAGTCAGGCAATAGACGGAAATTTGAAACAAAATATGAATTAAACATAAATTCCACTAATACCAAACAATTAAAGCATTAAGTTGACTATCAATCATGCTATAAAAAATGTATTTACCAGTGGTAACATAAATCTATAGGTAGCAAACGTAACACCCAACTTTAACCAACGGTCTCATTTTATAGAAATAATTAAATGAATTTCGAAAATAGTGTGATCAAATGAAAAGCTTCAAGTTGTCAAGATACACCACCGTCAACCGAGATGTAGAGTAGTTTATTATAAACATAAAGATATAAGGATTTCTATACCGTAAACGGCGCCTTCAGTACATTAAGATGATATTTGAGTTTATTTATAGCGAACGTACTCTTATATTTTTATTTCGTTAATGTGGAAGGGTCTTAATTTTAGGGTTGTCCAAAACTACCGATAGTTTTCTGTGCTCAAGGGGGAACGTACAAAAGGTACTTTACTGTGGGAGCAACGCTAGGTTCTGTGGGACTTTAACCGCACTAAAACCACTCCTGCTGGTCCGCGGCGCTGCAAAGAGTATTTGAAACTGTAACAATTTGTTAAATACTTCCTCCTTGATTTATGTACGAAACTAATATAATATTTAAATTATATTAGTGTTAAATAAATTTGTAGTACCTATTTTTCACTTTTTACTGAAAGCCCTGAGTCCTCCGTCTCGTTGCATTCAATGCTTTCTCCGACCTATAAATAGATTTCTATTAGTGGGCGTAGTGTCCGCCTGTTTGCTTGTCTTTCATATCCGTGCACGCGTCGACATCATCATGATTAGGGCTGTTTACGTCTTGGAGTTACATACAGTAGATCTAATTGACTTATAATGTATTACATCGACCTCGTCTATACTATTAAGGGTTGTTTGCTTTAAACGAGGAAACTTACGCTACTCCACTGGGCCAGCAAAATTTAATTCAGAGATTCATGGGCGATAAGCTCGTCCCTACTTTAATTGTACAGTTAAAATAACGTTAGATAAAATAATAAAAGAGATAAAATAAAAAAACTACATACACAAGTAGACAGCAATAAATTATAATTTTTAAATAGAAGTAATATTTATATAAGATAATACTCCCAGTAGCCAGTATAGTTCTACCGGGTAGGTACCACCGCCACACCTATTTCTAACGTGCAGCAGTGCTTGTGTTTCGTTGGAAGGGTATGGTTGCCGGCTCATTTACATATGACCTCAGTCGTCGGGAGTGGCAACACGTCTGTTTTCGACTTCAGATAGAACCGCTGTTCTGTATGAAGTAGCTTAAAGATGTCAATGGGCGGCAGTAATCACTTACCATCTGGTGGACTGCATGCTCGTTTGGTACTTCAATTTTATAAGGAAAAAAAAACAATATTTTCTGATATGGATTGGCAACCCTCGCCGGTCGGAAGTTTTTAAAATTGGGTCACACGCGTTAGAGTTACGCCGTTTATGCAGTCCGTAATGTGTTACCACGTTCTGATTTTCGGTTTATTACGAGATTGCATGCGAACGGAACTCTGAACGAATTGGCGTATTCGATACAGATTCAAACGTGATTTCCTTAATATTTTGGTGTTAGCTTGTTATAGCTTATTGTATAGATTCCGTTGTCGTGCGTTTTGACTAATTTGTTCTTTTTACAAATGAAAATTTTAGCAAATTATTGATGAATGTACGGTGTTTAAAATACGTTTAGTTATTAAGAATAAGTACAAAAATAAATACTGGATTTTTAAATACCTAATTATATACACGTATAGCAATTTAAATATACGTTAAATTCTTCAGACTTTACCTTCGGCGACGTTTGAACGTGAACATTAAATATGAATTAAGTAATTTTAATGAGTAGGTAGAGACGTTTAGCTACCATTTAGGGGATTGCTTTTGTCTTTTGTTATTAAAAAAAAAACGAAATATCATTACAAAAATATCATATCAAAACAAAAATGTTTAAAGAGGTGTGTATGATTAAATATTTTAATAGTCACTTTACGGAAAAAGAACTAGGTTTTTACGATGGCTTAAAATATTGATTGTAGACGATTGTACGGCACGAGATCGAAGACAAAAGAAATTGTAGTACATGCGCATAAATAATAAGTAGCATATCGATATTAGTTTGAATAACAAGAAAGTTTATTACCTTACTAGGTAACCACAATCTTTTATACCATAAAATATTCGTCTAGTAACCTGCCATGCACTGGCACAGAGGAGCTGAGGAAGTAACCACTCATAGGATATCTTTATATTTACCAATCCAGTATCATATACACACAAAGGTATTATAGATACTGTATCAATCTGTTTAATCTCAGCTGGGATTGTGAGTAGGGAGTCGATACAATAATGAGCTATAATTCAAGCGTTGCGTCAAATAGAGTAATTCAGGCCGCATTAGAAAGGAGATAGAAGGACGTGGGAATATAATTATCGTCATAATATTATCGTAATGTATATGGATCATTAGTGGTATCAGGTGACACTCCGGCTGAGAGCGTCACGCACCAAGTATTTCTGCCATTCACACCGTATTGTTGTACTTTTCAAGAAAGTATGTTTTGACGATTCCCAACCGTACATTTATTGTTATAGAGGTTATTGCAAACTGTGTGGAATGAACTCTTATGCTATTATATTGTTCTTTCTGTATTGCTCAAGCAGGCCGGATGTGTATGACCATTTATAGAGTAAATTGATATGATTGGTATTTTAAATAATCTGAACATAATAATGTGTTCGGTATGCGTAATTGCTATTGTGTAAGTTTGAAAGGATTGCTAGTCGGCCGTCTGATGGGCCGGTGGAAAGACGATGGAAGGAAAATATTATTTACAAGACATAATGTACCTACCGTTGATTATGGGCGTATTTGGAGCTTCAACGGATGGCTATTTGAGTTTTTTGTTGGACTTTACACTCATTGGGATTTCTTGTAGTAGATACGGGTGTTATGGATTCATATAAATGTCGTATATTTCACACAAATCAAAACCTACAAGTAATTAATAAATATTACAGTTGGACATTTTTCATACTGGTAATAAACTTTAAATTTCTGGGTAATAATCCAGGGAACTAGCCGTAACTTGCATTTTCAACCGCGTTAAAAAAGTAAATAAAAAAAAAATACAAATGTTTTCGATGTACAGACACGCGGCACTTAGATTATAGCCCAGCAAAAATCCGCTTAGACACAAAATAAGCGTTTTATAATAACTGATGCCGGAATTTCGTCACTTCCTATCGACTACAAAAACTCACAACCCCGCTTATAAAAAACACAATTGTCATTTGACAACGGGCGTACAGCGAGATAATTGTACTAGTAACTCCCCATTACTACCGTAGATTATCTCGCAGCTGCGGGAACGGGAAGTAAATATGGGGATTCTACCATTCTACTAGCCGGAGAAGTACTTATCTATAAGTTTAACAAATAATAACTTATATGAATTATATGAAATCATAACTAATATGAATGTGAATAAAATGTTTTTTTACGTAAATTGTTAGGATTTATATAGGAACTTATTGATTTGCAGAAAGTACGATATGTATAATAGGTATATTAAATGACATGCGTAATAGATATCGGTGTGATTTACTTTAACGGCCATACGCGAAATATTTTAACAGGTTGATAATAATTACCTACGTAGGTATCTTAGTCTTAACTTTTAGTTGAAATACCTAAGCATTATTTTCCTTAAAGTGCTTATTTACGCCATATTGTGTTAAATAGTCATTGTGATTCATATTTCACCGAAGTCCTAACTTTTACAAATCATTTAACCTATTTAGTTTGTTTAGTATGAACAATTCATTTTAATGTCATTGTCTTAATTAAGTACCATATATTAACTTTCACTGTAATGAATTTGCTTAAATACTGCAGTAATAACATAATGTTCCGTCAAGTTAGTGTACCGTCTTATATTCTTTTGACAAATAATATTAGATTCCTAAAATATAGTTCATATTAACCGATTCGTATAGAGACAGTGGCATCCGTTTATTTTTTGTGTTATATTAAAAGCCGGCTTATGTGCTGTGATCTTTTTTTACTATTGAGTCGCTAATGCCTTACGAATTGCAAACGAGAACCTTACCAAAAACAATAAATAAGGTTTGAGTTGTGTTTTTTTCGAATTGCATGTTCATAGTGAAAACTCATATGTGACCATTAATCCAAAAATATAAAAATGCATTCCAACAGGCGTCAAACAATAACGGCGAATACTCCTCGCGAAGTCTACCCCGTGTGCGAATCGACAGTGGTGGCAACGTGAACACTGCTGGCGTCCGGCTTCGCTGCTGGGCTGCACCACCTTCCATAACAGAAGAGGAGGAGGCGGAAGATGATATAGAAGACGATGCAGTATCATTGCGAGCATTGCCTGCACAAGGTAAGGATTATTGTAACCTATTTTTTTCATTTTCTTTATACTCATATCAAGTGTGTAAATATAATTTAATTACGGAATTGTTTGAAAACAATGCTGTTTGTGCTCTACTCAACGCCATCTATGAGTCAATTATAGAACCTCGTTATACAATGGCATACTAAAAAAATCCGCTATTAGACGGTAGATGGCGCTAGACACATGTGTGAATACGTAACGTCCAATCGCTTCTAGATGTCGACACTAGTACTTACTCATACAACATTTTTAAAGTTACACTAATGTAAATTATTCAGTAGTGAAATTTGTAATAATATTATTATTGTGTAACGTTCTTAATTTTATTTAAGGTTTTGTTTGGAAATGAGTTAGATTATCATATAGTAATATTTACTTGCAATTATTAAAAAATATTTTAGAAAAATACGTACTTCTTACACTCCAAAGTAATAAAAAGAAAGTTCAAAGTTATATTTATTTCTTCAGTGTGTATCTATGAAAATACAGGCGTACTTTTATAGCTGTCGTTCAGCGTATAATCAACATGTTTACGGGACGAGCATCATTAGTGTCACTTTATTTACTACAATTAGGTAGCTATGCGTTCTTTGAGGAGAAGTGACGCTTGTGAATACTTTTGTGAATGGACTAAATAGGGCTACTGTACATTTTGTTTATTACAAAATGTCAAAAACAACATAAAAAATATGTGAATCTGTTATTAAAAAAAAGGTTATTCAATTTATTGTTTTTAATAAGTTTCAGTATTTATTTTTGCCGTTTTTTAGCTATTATAATCTTTTAATGAAAATTAGTTTTTTGAGGCTGAGGTTGTAGTATTGCTACACAAGGCAAACAAGAGTTAAAGTATAATTCTGATATATTTGCTTGGGCCACATGGGATCAATAAAGAAATTAATTCTTTGTAAAGTAAAAATGGGTTACCAACGCGGAAATTTAATCTCATACCTACCAGCCAATGTCATCCAAGGAGATGTTAATCTCATTAAATTTTTAATCGCTTGGGGATGTGCGTGGGTGTTAATGATTGCAGCCCGCTTGCCATCTGCGGACCGCGATCGCGTCAGTAACTTCTAAATGTTATATGATATCTACATAAAGGAATAAGTTAGGTACATAATTGTAGGTCAAACCGTCACTACACAACGTAATCAACCTAAGATTTTAATGTTGTTTTGTCGAAATTGACTAAACTACGCGATTTAGTATGTATGAAACTCGAACAGGAAATAACGTCTAGTAATAATATATATTTGTTATCTTATGTGTTTACATATTATTATGGTCAGTTAAATACCGTGATAAATGCTACCTGCATTTATGTTTTGGTAAAGCATATCCCGTAGATAAATACAATGAACCAGTAACATCAACTAAATAAGAGCAAAATATTTCTCAGAAAGGATATGAATTTTAGGGGATAAGTATTAGTGGGTAATAGATGTAAACATTCGAATGTATTTGGTATATGGAATCTTATCACATTCCCAATTATATACATATTTCAATTAGAAAAAAAAGTACAGAAATAATAATAATAAAAGAACAGAGCATGACACAATTTGGTATTAATTGAAAATATGTTATCGTATCACATTTTAGGCTATAATAAAGCACAAACTTTTTAAGGCGTGAAGTACGTATAAATTCGGAATGACGCAACTTGAAAGTATTTCTCTATTGGCCCGTTATCCGACCTTAACGGAAGGATTTGTCTGGCCACTTTAACCTTTTAAAGTCGGAATGCAGTAAAAACTCCGTAGCAGCCCTGGCCGTAGAAATGTCAGGGGAGTCGCACCGTGACGGTCTCTCGCGCACCCATCCGGCACCAATCGATTACGCCCCAAGTTTTATGCCCCTGCAGCATACTTTTGATTCCTTTTTGTAACAGCATTCGGAATTAATGGTCCAAATTTTGATTGTGATTTTACTCGTACCGTAGAGCAATGTTACATTTGGTCGGTCGTAATTAAAACCAATCTGTATTAAAATTTGGTAAATAAAAATTTTCAACAAACGGGATGGCTGTTGTCTTTAAGTATTTACATCCAATAATAATAAGTAATTGCACTATGAAATATTGCTAATAGGCCAAACGCCTCAGTTTCTTTTACGCATGTATCGTGAAATAAGCATAACGATGAAGATAGTCGTTAAAATATACGACTTCTTGCTTATATTTAGAAACATATACTGTAGATGAATGCAGTTCGACTGACAATGAACGTTATCATCTTCCTGTTATAACGGTCCTGGCACAGTCGGGCTAAATGGACACAATTAGGGTCCAGCCGTTTTTAATTGACGCCGCTCTTCTGTTAGCAGTCAGTGCTGCCTTTTAAAGCATGCATGTCAAAAATAATAATATTAACAAATACATTTTTCCAATTGAGTCTGACTTTTAATTGTACATATATTAATACATTTTTAAAGTACAGAAGTAATGAACGAGCATGCACTTCATAGCAAATGACTTCATAGCACTGCCATTTTACGTATTTGCTATGAAAACAAAATAGGACTTTTAAATAGCTTGCATTTAAGGATTTTTTTGGAGCTGATGTGACACTTGAATTATATTTGTTACTTAACGATCGACATTGATAAATTGTATTAAAGTTCCCAAATAAGATTCCTGTTTTTATCTAATATGATTCGGGAAAGAGTTCTTCCAGATGATTTATTTTTATCCAAAAAAAGTGTCAACCGGTCTCTCATCAACAGCAACTTTGTCAGAAAGAAAACACGGCAGCGATTGACGGCTCAGAAATAGAAGACTACAGTCGTTTTGAAGAAAAGGAATTTTTAATTTAGAAGCAACTTTTTTGTTTGCTCTCAACACCGCCGTCATATTTTCCTGAGTTCCGTTCCGCTGACACAAATGCGCCTTAAGTTGGTTACAATGTTTATAACATATTCATAGTTCATATTTCCGTGTATATTCCCGAAATTCTGAGTCAATTTGCTTAATGAAAGAAAGCGAAGACTTAAAGAATCATCCAAGCTAATGACGTTTAAAATTACGGGGGCAACGGTTCGGTGTGTCATTTAACACCGAATTTGAGTCACGCATAGCTTGAGGACTAATAGGGAAGCTTAGACGATCGTCGGCTCACTCCGTTCCTGCGAACACTCCAACCCGACCTGAATATTAATGACCGCACGCAATGCGGTTAGGAATACCTGTCAAAGTTGTGTACACTTTTAACATACGTCAGGACGGGTTTTATTAGCGAAATGGCATAATTTCGACATCCGTATAATCTACGCAAGCACATGTTTGTGTACATATTAGGCACATCCTGTCTGAGTTGGATCTGCCTAGAAATAGGAACTTTTGGAATAGTTCCCTGCTTGGAACAAACTTGCCAAGAAGTATTTTAGGCAGTGGAGATTTTATATGTGTAATACGGTTTTGTATTTAAGAAACACAACAATGTCTAAATTATGTTACCAGCTGGTTAAATTTTAACAAGGAAAATTTGCCAGTAATAATTGTAAAGCGAAATTATACTGTCATATCATTTGTTTCGTTTTTTTGTTTGTTCATGAGGCTATATGATTATGTTATTATTTTATTATACGCACGGCACCATACTGTCTATGGCGTTTAGCTCATAATTATTTTAAGTCATGCTTGCGTACATAGCTCTGTGATAAAACGGTAATTTTATGAATCATTTTATGAGTAACACGTAAATAGAGCACGGTAAAAATTCCCGGAGAAAATAATAACAAAACCTAATTCTTTATTTTAGTTTTTTCCTCTTTCTTTTTGCATTAATAAAGTATTATAGTGAATTTAACAAAGTATTATAGTCTCTTCCTTAAAAAACAAAGTCAAAATTTTGACATTGTTATGAAAATATATTTTTTACAATGTTTTATTTACGATGTTTTCTCATTCGTTAAAACATGTAATGAAGTTATAATAATTCGTCTAATACATCTAAAAATCCTATCTAATTATCTTAAATTCGCCCTCGATCTATATAGATCGAGGGCGAATTTAAGAGAAACCGAAATTCTAGCACTTTGCAATCACTACTTTGGTGTTCCTTGTATTCCAATATTGTATCGATCAGAATGTCACCTCGATCTCGGTGGGTTCGTATGAAAAAGTAGTCTTACCCCGTATAAGGTGCGTACTTGCCGGCCGCGGGTCCCCAGACGGCCGACAAAACGTTATTGAACTTTCATGAGTGCCAGTTTGTGTTCGATGTGTTTTGAATCGTACTATATATACTATATTCTTTTAAGTTGGCTTATAATCATTAAAACGTATTTGAGACAAGCTTCTGTCTCCGTTTTTGCTGCATTCACTAGTGTTTTTATTATATTGTAGTAGCAAACGAGCATACAGTGCATCTGATGTACTCGTAAGTAGGCACTGCCACCAATGGACATTTCTAAGCTTCATAAAGAACAGGGGTTCCATCTGAAGTTGATCATTACTTGCGAGGACTGATATGGTCGTCTCATATGTACGTGAGCTCGAAACCACACCTTTCACCGAAATGCAAGAACTGCTGAAATAAGTGTGGCGGTGGTACCTCCCTGGTTGAACTACACTGGTTATTCCACATATATAGATATTTTTCGGTTGAGAAATAGCGTTAATCTATCAATCTATCCAGCGGTACGAACATTATTTTCTATATTATTGTGAAAGTTCCGTCATAATTGGTATTAGTCGTTTGAACTTTTATGTAAGACTAGCTTTCTGCTTATTATAGATAAATCAGACTTTCATACGTCTAGAAATTACGCATATTATTTAATTAAGTTAGCTGATAATTATTTAATGAATACCAAATATGAACCAATAGTTTGACTTACATGTAAGTAGAAAAATATAAATTAGACATACTTCATTTAAATTGGGGAGACGGTTTAATTTACTCCTAATTGGTGTATGGATTTGAAACTTTGTAATTTTAACGACAAATATTTTACATATATACATATACATACAAACCTATCGATAAGACAGACGGGCTACCGGATGGAAAGTAGTCTCTGCCGGCTATGGACATTTGCAAGATCAGAGGGTGGCCAGATCGCCGTAGCATCGCCGGCTCTAGGAGAGAGCATCTTCTTTAAAAGCTTTTAATTAACTTGCAATGTTTGTATGTAAGTATGTTTTGGGTCAAATCTTGCAAGCTGAATTTAACCCACTTATCAGTGTCCGATTGAGCTGAAATTTGGAATACATATTAAGTTCCGATGACAATGCAATTATATGTAATCAATATTGTTGTAATTCCAAAATGGTCGCCGCATCAAAATGGC
>DWNE01006152.1:0-13309 GCA_018249875.1 Cecropterus toxeus | reverse complement strand
CATTTAACTGTAAAAAACGAACATATATATATAAGACGAAAACGTAACATGACGTCAAATGTAAACATAAACGAGATAAACGGATTACAAGATTAACTTACGTACGAAACAATGTGTATTTATAGAAAACACGTTATTTGTATCCTATTTAGCATACTTGTCGTACAAATATTAATATGAATATTCAGATTAATCTATAGGATATTATACATAGACATTCATGAATACAGAAAGCATGTGTATCTCTATAAGGTCGCCGTGAGATAATGAGATTGTTAGATTATTGAACTAGAGTAATTTTTGATATACAAGATATTGGTAATCATATGTTGTAGGTATGCTTACTTATTTTATATCCATATGATAGATTTTCGTTAATATGCACAAAGTAAACTTTGAACACTAGAACTGCATCACACTGTGAGTAGCAGTAGGTAATTACACAGTATGATAATTATAAAGTCGCTCGTCAGATAAATGTAGATACATGTTGACAAATGACTTTATGTGGAAAAAATAATTTGAAACGCGTTCAGACTTTCAACGAAGTTTAGTTTTTTAAATACACTTTGCCATTAAGATGTTTCCCCGTATTTGAGCCGGCATCCACACCCTTTAACCGAAACGCAACAAATATTTATGCTATCAGATCGACTCACATTGCTTATGTCACTTTTCATATACGTTATAAATAAATAAAAAAAACTAATTAAATCTATAACTCTACCTATATTATATATACTATGCTCTATACTATAATTTATAATCTATACTCGTCCCATAACAGGAATATTTGCTTATTTTTGAACATATTTCCTCACTTTCTTACACCGCAGGTTAATTATCAATACAATAAGTCTTTATAAAAACTAGCTGTGCCACGCAGTTTCACCCGCGTTTATTAGAGAACAATCTATTAAAAGCAAACAAACATTGTACACAGCGTTGTAAAGCCCAAAGCCTTCCACGATAAATTCACTATTCAAAACAAAAATATTTTTTCAATTCGTACCAGCAGTTCCTGAGATTAGCGTGTTAAACCAAACAAACTCTACTGCTTTATAATATTAGTATAGAAGTATAGATTAGAAGGCATCGAAGACGGAGGGACAATTACTGATATCCAACCCTTGTTAATATTTTAATCAAAAATATATATTTAATTTATCCCAGAATTTCATTGTTTATCTCAAGGATTATTCGTATCTTATCTAGATCAGGACTTTCTGTATGTAGTTCTTAATATATTTTTTCGCAACTCGTTTAATTACAGACGTCTATCCCCCAGCAGTATAAGATGTAACTGACTTACGTAGTTTACTGTAGTTTAGTTTTAACGTTTGTAGAACGTTAATCGGCCACATTGCTAACTTTACAAACTTTTATGGGATTCGTAAAACACTTACCTTGTAATTCTAAGTAATACTTCGTCACACGTCACAACTTGGTAGAATGAGAACACTTCCATCAGAGAATTGCCTCCACACTTATTTCTAGCGTGAAGCAGTTCTTTGGTTTTCGGTCGAAGAATATGGTTCGCTCATTAACCACAATATTATAGCGAATCGCCTCATATGACAGTGACGGTTTACTTTCGACAATCGTATTCAGTCCTCGGGAGTAACAACGTATCTACGATTGATTTCAGGTAGAAACCCTGTTTTATGGGCGGTAGGGCCACTTACCGTCTTGCCACTGGTTCTATATTTTATAAAAACAAAACTCTGAATCCTTCACCTTGTACCCTGTGTTCCGTTCAGCGATTTGCTCAACGCCAAATTTGTTCGTAGATCGTTTCGCACAAATTGTTCAAAACTAGTTTATATAATAAAATTTCATAATGACGTTCACTTTATGGTTATGCAAATCCTCCTTAGTTTATCACAATAGGTAAGGCGCGTCTCACCCTGTAGTTCTGCTCGGCGATCTCCTTGGCGCGCGAGTTCCCCTGGTGCTGCAGGCGCTGCTCCTCCTGGCGGCGCAGGCGCAGCGCCTCGCTGTGCGCGCGCGCGTCGTGGCGCATGCGCCGGAAGCGCCGCAGCGCGATCAGCCGCCGCACGTGGCTCTGGATCTTCACGATCGCCCACATCTTGTGCCCGTACGAGCGCCGCACCAGGTAGCCGCGGGCCGCCGCCTGGAATGACGTTTGTAGCTTCAAATGTAGCTTTTAGTAGCAGTTGTGTTAAGCTACTATGGTCTGGTTTGATGAATGTAAAAAATGTAAAAAAGTCATGCTGCGCAACTTAGTCCTCTATATTCATTGATATTATACTACTCGAGTAGTAGTCCAGAGGTATCACCGGCACACATTATTTGTTTTATAACTAAAGTTTGATGAATTTGAACGATAACAGAAATCGTTTTTCAGTTTGATCAGTGCCATGGAAATCCATGGCACTGACCAATTACCATCAGATTAAATTCATACATATTTACTATGTACTATATTACAAAAAGTAGGATAAGTATATCAAAACACTTTTTATCAAAAAAATAGAAATGGCCAGATATACGCACAATACACACCGCTTAACAGTAATCAGTAAATATATGAAACCTTCAATGTAAAAAACGTTACTTTGTGCAATTTCTTCACTGGATTTATTATTGCAAACACAAATCGACCAGCAAGTAATAATGGCATGCGTTCCACACGCTTGATCTAGCGGTAATTAACATTTAATTACTGTTGCCAGTTTTATAATATATCCTTAAATTATGAGTTACTCAAATCAAATACCACGTACTTGTAATGAAACGATATGCCCCCGTAAATGCCTGAAGCGATGCGCCAACACGCGTGCACGGATCAATGCCTGCAGTCTTGCATATCCCACCTTCATCTTGTTATACCTAATCCTCTGCAGCTTCCCTCGCCAGTGCCGTTGTATGAGAACGGCCGCAGCTTTCATCTTCAAAAATCTCCTGCGATACACCCACCCGCGAATCGATCGCTGCAGTATCAATATTTTCCTCGTAAGCACTCTGTCCCTCTCTTGTTCCAGGAATAAGTCGTGGGCGTCCTTCAAAAACACTTTGGTATGACCTAGCTGGTAATCGGATTTACCGAGAACTGTTGCACATATCTTCGCTGTCGCTGCCCGACAGTCGGTCTTATGGGCCGGTGGCACGCCTGAAATTAAAAACCTATATCTTTCCACGAATTCCTTGAAGCTGTGCCGGATTGGATATCCAGCCCTTCTGATCCTTATGGTCTCCATCATTCCGGAGTATCTAAGTTGTCTGCAACAGAGACCTCGGTCGAACATCATCGGCTTCTTGAATTCGTTTGGTTTAATGCATCGAATGAAGAATGGCTGACACGTCCCTAACGTTCTCATTAGCAAATCTAATGACTTCTTAAACTGCGTTGAAAGCGTCGGTGCTCGTTTGCGTGTTTCCGATCCCATAATGATATCGTCTTGGAAGATATGTTGCAAAAATTTGTTTGTCGATACGTGTATTAATTGTAACAAATCGGCACTAAACGTATCTCGATTCTTCTCGAGGAAGCCACGTGTGTCGTAAAACACGATTCCAGCGAAATGATTTAAACCGAAACTAGTGTTAATGTCTGACTTTGGTTTGAGGTAGTTTCTGTGGAGACCATGAGTTTTGTGCAACTTAGCTAACATAGTTTGATCCGTGCCTTTGGGAAATTTGGATTCTTCGTCTATTAAAGCCATGATATTAAGTTGTTTAAGTGCGATTAAGTCCAAGGCATCTTGATTATCAACGAATTCAATATGTTGCCAATTTATTCCTTCGTGATTGTACTCTTCTTGTTCTAATTTAAATATATGTCTAACGAAGAACTGTTGTAGATTTTCGTTTGCGAAATTAATACAGAATTGTTCAAAGCTATTCTGATCGAAATTCTCAAATCCAAATATGTCCAGTACGCCAATGGCTGTTCGCATAGTTGACTTTGGTTTGTATATTGCAGCGTTAATCTTCCTGACAATTGTAACGAACAATCTGCCATAAATACCTTTGACAAAAGCATCCCTTATATCAACCGACTGAGTTTTACTAAGAGTCGACACCACTGTCTCTCCATGAGCAAATAGCGTTTTCCGGGTGAGCGCATCTATGAGAGATTGCATTGGCACACCTAATAAAGTCGCTACTCTTCGTACATTAGCTTGTTCTATAATTTCAGTAGCATCTAAATTGTCGACAACTGTTGCTTCATATTTAATATTTCCACAATGCAGTACAGCCGCTAGTAACTTAAGTATTTCCCAAATTTCTGGTTCAGTGAACAAGAGAACTTTCATGGCTGATCGGATATCTGCAAACTCAGCGGCGTCGTCTCTGCCCTCACAAGTAAAACTGCCACCCTGGAAAATACAAACAATATTTGAAAATTAAACATTTATAATTCCAGTCTACATTCACAGTAACCCATTTACATCTAGAATATTCAGATTTAGAACACTAACATTTGCATTTTTGTAGAATGCAAATGTTAGTGTTCTTAGTTGTTTCGAATGTATTTTACGTTTCTAAAATAAACAGGAGAGCATACCCCAGATAAATATCTGTATTCTGACGGCTCTCCCAATTCCAATTTCTTCTTTTCTTCTTTGGATAAACCAGCCAGCAAGCAGTAAAACACGTGGTAGTTTCTTTCCTCTGCTCCCTGTGAGACTATTCTAGATTTTTCTAATAAGTATTGTTCTATTTTAGCGCCTTCAATGACTCCACCGCTATTAAAATGAATGTCAATGTATTTGCCAAATCGCGAGGAGTTATCATTTCTAACTGTTTTTGCATTACCAAAGGCTTCTAGAATTGGATTTGCTTCTAAGATCTGTAAGTATGAATAATAATTTTAATAAGATATGTTTTACTAAGAATACACTTTAGGAATTTTAAGAAAATGCTTCCATAAGTAAAGCGAGTTCGAATAATAATAAAAGAAACGTATATAAACTTTTAAAATATCTGTTTGTTGGGAGAACTATTATTATACTATCCTTACACCAATACTAACCTGCTGTTCTATCCATGAATGTTTTCCGCTAATAGCCGCAAGATATTGCAAAATAAGTTTGGTGGACTCTGTTTTGCCAGCACCTGATTCCCCACTAATGACAATACACTGGTCTTGGCCATACCGACGCATATGCGCGTACGCATTGTCCCCTATCGCAAATATATGTGGCGGCAGCTCTCCAATTTTTCGCTCCTTGTATAACTTGATTTGGTCTGCAGTGTAGATCGGTAGAATTTGGTAAGGATTCACCGCCACCAATATCGAACCCGTATAAGTCTGAAAGTTACAGATACATATTTATGAGCACATGAGGAAGTGAAAAAAACTGGAGTCAACATAAATTAACATACATAGTTAATATCGTTACTATTTAAATTGCCTTTTGCATGGTAAGTATCATATTTATTACTATAATTTAGAAAATATATTTATTGGGAGCAAGTATATTGCATAATAAATATATATCCTCCAAGCACAAATAAGGAAGTTAGTAAATGATTAAATGTATATATTTTGACGAAGTCTACTTTCTCTATACCTAACTATCTAGTAAACATAGTAAATATTGTGATTTAGTTTTATATAATACCTAACTTTTATAAGATACTTAAAATTAATGCAAATAACGATGACGCTACAATACTTATTAAAGTCCTATAGGATTTACTTTATAATCATTTTGGGTGGGCTTGGTCAAATAGTGGGTATAAAGTTGCCCAGGCCATTCATATATAACAAGAGGACGAGTACAGATAAATAAATTTTGTTAATTCACCCCATATGGTAGTGGTATATTGTGGGCTTTTTGCCGCCCGGGATGGACGTTGAAGGCCGCCTATAAATATGGCACCCGAGGGCATAACACATTACATTTCAAAGTTTTTCTTAAAGTAAATATACATTATAATTATGCTACAATAGAACTGTAATTTGTAAGATTTGAACATCTTACAAAGACTTTCACCTCAAAATCCCACTAGATCTGTCCCCGGCACATACCTACAACTTTATTTGAGGGTCTAACAAAATTTTGAAGCTAAACATAATAGGGCGTTTAATTCCAACCATCTTTTACATCAAAACACGCGGCAGCGTTTCGCAAGTTCTCTCTTCGTTTACCTCTTAAGAAAATACAACTTCAAAAACTTACATAAATGAGGTTCTCGTTGTACCGAATCAGGAGGTTCCTGAGGATGCCCGCCTCATGGAGGTCGCCGAGGGAGATCATGTCCTCGACGCCGTGCACGGAGGTGGCATGCATGGCCTTGATGCGGCGCTCGGGTGGCAGCCATTGCTCCTGGCCGTCGTCGTCGCGCACGCGGATCCGCCGCCCCTCGGCCGCGAGCACGCGCGCGCCGATCGCGACGTCGAACTCCCGCCCGGACACCGGCTCGATCCATATGTAATCGCCCTGGAAACACGGAATATATAGTCAATGGGACAGTTTATACAGTAATTTGGTGTTTGTTGTTATTCAAATTCTGAAAATGTGTGAGTTAATAAACATTTTATAAAGATCCCCAGCAAATTTTTGGGCTACTTAATGCTTACTGGTAGATAATGCTATTTGGTAAAAAGTTTGCCCCATAGTAAATTTTTATATTATATGGAGATGTAAAAAATATTAATAAAAGAATTGAAATAAACATTGATTCAAATATCGTAGGTATCCTAGGATATGAATGTGTAATATATAATTGAATATACTGATATAATTGCATAACATTCATGTTATGCAAGTATATCACTAAACGCTTTCTACTCTCACAATGTTTAATAGTTTAAAAACGCATTAAATAAAAACATGATAATTCTACATAGGTGTGTATTTAGATATGTAATAAAATAAACTGTAGGTATTTGTATGATATTGCAACAAGATTTCTAATTGATAGAGATGACGCTTATAACATACATAGACATTACGTTCTCTATGAAATTATGAGTAATTTTATTTTCATTGAGTTATTTTTTATGGAACACATTTAAAGTTTATTAGCCAAAAACTGCTTTATTAAAGCTTCATAAAGTGAAATAATGAATAATCAAATATATCTACTAAAACTTAACAGAATGGATGCAGACAATAGCAGTACCTACAAATTTAATAGAAAGTAGAATTTATTATTCAGGCTTGTCATCAATAGTCGGCAAGTTTTCGGCTCATATCGTTATCTCAATCTACGTGAAAGTACATGCCGGCTGTACTCAATATTATACAGGTCTGTATTTAACTATACTATATATACCAATATTCATTTAATTTAAGCTCCTAATATCGTTTAGAAATCTAACCACCAATTACGTAGACACAGATTAATCGGTGACTCAATTAGTTTTAATTCTCATGTGACTGTTATTGTGAGAAATTATAAATGAAAAAAAGGCACACAGTAAAATAAATTACATTTAATCACTTATGCCGTTTACTTATAAAGAAACTTTATTTATTATAAACAGGTCCATTGATTTGATCTTATGTCAAAGTAACCAAGATTGAACTATATATAGTTGAAACAAAATTCATCACTAACAACTAACGACTTTGGTTTAACATTTTAACTTACCTCAAAAATTGCATTAACGGAATTCATATTATCAAAACACTGTGCATCTTTATTCTTTAAATTCTACTATTTAATAAAGAATACATAGAAACACGTAAACTATAGTTACCGAGCGTGAATATTGGCCATCGATAGCATTATCACTGACACATGACCGCGTCTTCTCGAGGTCGATCACTGATTTAAGTTCGCTATTATTATCTTCATTCATTCAATACTTTGGTACAATGTATACGGAGTCTTCCTACCGTTAAATAGTAAGACTGTAGAGTCATTGTTTAGGCTTCTTGTCAATACGTAAAGATGCCACAGCTGATGGCCAAGTTTATTACGCCGAAAGCCACAAAATAAATAACAACCGTGACGGGACGCCTGGCAGATGTCAAACATTATGTTTACAGAAGTAATGAGCATAAAAGAGAAGATTGCGACAGGAACTAAATAATATACATATAGCATAATGAAAATAATGTCACGTACGAACAGTACCCCGCACTAAGTCGATATAACACCGCAGCCCGCTTAGATTAGTTTGATACTTAACAGTTTCGAAAATATGTAAAAGATGGCGCTAAAATAAATAAAGGCAAGCATCGCCACGCCAACAATCCGGTTTACCTGCGTGTATAGATGTTTCACATCAAAAAATTCAGCTCCTTTCAAGAAGTCTAGGAAGAAATTTTAAATTTCATAGATATAGATTACATTAGTATTGCGTAGTGGTACACAACCCTTAGGGGCCAAATTGATACACATGGGTTTTTTTCACAACTCAAAGTTAATACAATAAACTCTTATATTTTATATAATCTACCTGCTACATGTGATCAGTTTGTTATTAAGTACTGTTTTATCTATGTGCCTATACGTAGAACTATAATATTATAAAGATGATAAAATTTAAATTCTGTGTGGTTCGACTTCTTATTCCTGCCTAATAAGAGTAATCTTAAGTGCCGCTGTTTTCAGGCTGAAGGTTGTGAGAAGAGACGTAAAATTAGTTAGGTAGGTACATCTATTTTATCATCCTTCTTCCTGCAGACGTTCAAATTTAGTCCTTTTGGGTATTCATTAATTTCGGGTCAAATTTGGTATTAATTACAGATGTCGCTGGGCGGCAGTAGCCATTTACCATCAGGTGGATTACTTGCACGTTGGTTTCTTCCCTATTATAAAAAGAAGCTGGAGTAATGAGGAACTGAGACCTCATAAAAGTTATTTATAGTAATTGTATTATCATTATCAGTGAATATAACTATCTTAATATTTATAATATTATTCTATGGTGAAAGTAAACAATTGAATGTATGGCATTTGTATGTTATATGTACGTATTCAATTAGCACCATAATATCGCCTAATTGCATGTTAATGAGATACATGGTTTTAAAACGATACATGGAAAGTTAAATAACAATATTGATCACTATAAAATAATGCAAAAAAAATTTAGTAACTTTTAAGGATATTATTTCTTAACCTTCATTTAATTTTTTACTTTATAATGATTAAGTTGGTTATTAATTTTAAGCTTTCAACGATAATAATTTTATTTATAAAACAACAAAAATCATGTTAACCGTTTCTCATTAAATAAATAGGTATGTACGCATTTTGTAAACATGACCAAAAATAAAATGAAAAATTTATGAAAATGCATCTTTTAGCCATAAAATTAAAAAATATTAAAAGTATTTACACTAACTTCTCGCCGGTGGTTTCATCCGTGTTTGAATTTGAACACTGCCAATACAGTATTATTTGAGATAAAAATATATTGTTATATTTATGTCGTATAAATACAGGATTTCCTATAGTCCCTTACTGTAAGGTTGGTTCTAACTTACTCGAAACTCTTTTCTTTTAGGAACAATACCAAGGAAACGGCGCTCTGTAATCTTCCATAAATCTGCTCAATCGGGGTTATGTGTTACATCTAAGTTTTTTTATAACCGTCAATTGGTTTATGTTCTTTAATATTCTAAACACATACATATTTTTATATGTTGTTTTGTAATGTTACATACTAACTGTTCAAAAAGTAGGTTGATTATTAAAATGCATGTCTAGTTGTCAATGGCTCGATAGAATGTATCGTCAACTTTCGGTACCGGTCATTCCAGCTTGTCACCAAAGTGCCGAGCGTACGATCAGCGAGCTTTCTAACATATTCGACGATAATGTAATCACTGTGTAAAGACATTTCATCTGAAAGCCATAAAACATGTATTTCAGGCGTTATTCGCCTGGCGTTGCAAGCGACCCGTTGACCATTAAAAACATATGTCGGTACCTATATAACTAATCGTATGAGGTCATTAAATGAGGCTGCAATATATAGATAGAGATATTTGTTCAACGCTGACGCTTGCAGCGGCAATCTTGTTTTTCGTGGCCCTCGGGTAGAAAGGATGTAGAGTATTTATTTATATGAACATTTACTGTGAAGAACATATTCTTTACACAGCCAAAACAAGAAATATTGTAATATAACCAATATTTTAAAATTGTAACTTATTTATCTAATTCTTATTATATTTATTATATTATATTTGCACTTACTTACTTATATTAACATATCATAATTTCATGTGTATGTAATTTCTATGGAGTTGCGCAAAATCATAAGGCCATTGGCTTCAACTGTGTGTTATCCGGTAGTCATTTAGAATTTCAGCTCTATAAATTTGATACAAAAGTATTACTCGTGTAGTTTTTAGAGGTTCATAAATCGATTTATAATCTAGCTAGACAATATTCCATCCCAAAAATTAAACTGCTTTTTTTTTGCATCCATCTTTATAATTTGACCAGAATGTGCACTTATTTGATTCACCTCTAATCTAGAACTCTGGGGAACAATCCCACATATATTGCATAATGTACAGCAAACTAAAAACACGTATAATACTATTTGCATACTGTATTAACATAGTCGTCACGGTAGGAACTGTTCGAAACTATTGATAATGCACGATGTTCAAATAAAAACAGTGCGCTAAACACAAATAATGCAGTGCAAAACGTGAGCCGCAAATTACCAAGTTACAGCCGTCACAATGTGACGGGGAAACATATTTACGTAACAAAAGTATGATACATAGCCTTAAACTTTTATGATTTCCAAGCGCGGTGCATAAGAATACTATAGTAGGATATACCTAAAGTTTTTGATAAAGTGTCCTGAGTTATTCTTTCCAAATTCTTAAATACCCTTTCCCGTGAATTTCAACACTTTTGTGTAATATTTAGATAGGTATATGTGTTTTCACCGGTCAAAAATATTATACAATTATTTTTAAAAATAAAATTTTTAGGAGACGTCGTCCACGCATTCTACACTGAATGAAAAGTAAAGTTAGGCATGCTAACGTTAAATCTACGTTAGGTATTACTTCGATAACTCGGGCGTATTTTAGAGAGAAACCTAACGTTTATTTGTGACATATTGAGATAACCGGGACACAAGAAAATAAATAAATAATGAGTAAAATATAACTTTTCCCTACCGCCTTTGTTCCATAATGTTATTTCCCGCCAAACTACACTTTTTTTTTCTATCGTAGTAGCAATGATAATACTATTCCGATTATGATATTCCAAAAAGTGTATAAAAGTAGTTGATAATTTATATATTCAGCCTTGTAACTATAGGTAATTATAATATTATTTCGTAACCATTAATTTTCACTGAAGGCTTAAATGATTTCAATATCAGGTTTTATTGTGAAACCTAATCGCTACTAGATATCTTCCCACGCGGCCTTAAGACAACGAGTCTATTGTGCACGGGTGTGGTCACTTTCGCTCTCGATTAGGCTGTATTTCTATTTAGTTTATGGTCAGTGATATTGACATATTATTGGCTATTTGTAATGGCGCCAAACCAAACTTGTAAATGGCAAATCTTCGTATATACATATCATACGTACATATGATTATTATGGAAATTAGTATAAAAGACTAAATATTTAAAATATTTTAGGTATGAGATAAAATAGTTTTCGTAATACTTATATGGTATTTGGTAATACTAAAAGTTTATTAATATGTATAACTCATTAGGAAGTAAAACTGAATGTAAGTAGACAGACATACGTTGTAGTCAGAAATTACTAAGGTGGTTCGTAGTCTTGATCGGCAATCGTAAAAAAAAAACGAAAAAGCAAACGAAGTCGTAGACATAACAAGTATTTCAAAATAAGAAGCGAAAAACATGATTATAGTGTAGGTACCTGTCTTGTTAATTAAAATCCTTCCTTTCTAAAATTAATTTATATTAATTCCACCAACAGCATTACGGCTACGTGTAAATACGGGTAAGGTGAACGCCCTCGGGCACAGAGCTAGATCTGAGACAGACTGACGGAATGTGTTGCCAAACGCAATGATCGGAACCCGCCTAGTATGTACCGCTTTGGGTGGTAATTCGCTCTACTTTGCCTTCCAATCTGAGCTCGATTTAAAAAGTTAATTTCGAAAAGCGAATATGGTTGATGTGTGTAACTATGCCAACCAGTTTCGTTCAATGGTTTTGTATATAAACTCAAAAAAAAACTAAGCACTTAGCTTATTTATATTATTGATTATTGAAACAGGAACAGTTGCATTAATTGACTTAGGGACTTTTAGCCACAGAAAAATGACAGTAGGTGTGTGATAAAAACTATCATTTTATAATTTAGATATATAATACGAGTAATCCTAACATAATAGGTATACATAATTTACAAAATATTCGAATTACATTATAAAAGCATGTTAACAAACATTTTAACAATGAAGTTACAACGTTTATTAACGCGTTCATTAAAAGATCCATTTATCTTTGTTTTATTTTATTTTGCACGCTGCTAATGTAAGAAGTAATTATGCTTGCATGTATAGGTGCATCGTCATACTTTTCATTCAATAAGGCGAACAAGGTAAGCCGAAGCCTTGAACTTTGAACTTGTTAGTACTTACATTTATTCGTGCAATCGCGAACCGCGTTGCGATCTGGAGGACGTACCTTAACGAGATTAAAGACGAGATACCAACGTTTATATAAGTATTTTACCGTGAAATATTATTTTAGATATAATATACCACATATTATTTTTTAACAGAGATGTAATGGAGCTTCGTAACCCACTTATTGAAACACTTATTGAAAATATCGGATATCCGAAATAATTATAACGAAAATTGGTTTAAACAAGGTATGGTTGACAATTATTGAGATATAGCAAATTTTCAAAACCCGAATAACAACTTTGTTATTCATACAAACACTATGAAAAACAAAGTTATGTTGGTAGTTAAAAAGCTTATCCACTTATTTATTATTTTTACAATAGATCTATATTTTCTCATCAAGATTTGTGAATGATAATGCTACAGAACCCTTATCCTGCGAGTCCGACTCGCACCGGTTTTTTTTTAATTTTAGTAAATAACACATAAATTTCATTAGGTAACTGTAATAATAAACAATATGACTAATTGTAATAGCAAATGATAACATAGAAGTAAAACCAAATTAATACCTATTTGTACAGAAGTCTTTTAAAATTTAATATCCGTTCGATAATGTTCCATCCGATTATGTGAAATAATTATAAGAATATCCGGATCCAAAATGTCATAAATGAATATAATATTGTAATATTTATGATCAATAACATCCCTGCTATTCACGTTAGATCAGAAAGGAATTTAATGACCGCTTCTCTATTTTTTACATTGAATGATTGAACTC
>DWNE01006151.1:0-13309 GCA_018249875.1 Cecropterus toxeus | reverse complement strand
AGAGTATAGCTGGCCTATACTAATAATATTCTTGACCTGCGTAACAAGAGCATCCTCTCCGTGCCGTCGCTCGGGAACTTCACTCACCTCAGGTACGTTGTAAGCCATCGTCACTGAAAATATACTCGACGTGTGTAACAAGAGCATCCTCTCCGTGCCGCCCGAACTCGGGAACTTTACCCACCTCAGGTATGTTGTATGCCGATACTAAAAATATTCTTGACCTTAGTAACAAGAGCATCCTCTCCGTGCCGCCAAAGCTCGGAAACTTTACTCATCTCAGGTATGTTATATGCCGATACTTATAATATTCTGAACCTGAGTAACAAAAGCATCCTCTCCGTGCAGGAGCTCGGGAACTTCACCCACCTCAGGTATGTAGTGAGCCGTCGTCGATAAAAATATTCTTGATCTGAATAACAAGAGCATCCTCTCCGTGCCGCCGGAGCTCGGTAACTTTACCTACCTTCGGTACGAATCCAGGTTTTATGCTCCTAATGAAAACGGAGATAATTCTGATACTTGCCAAATTGATTTTGTATACTAAATTCTTTGCCAAAACGTTAGAATCTATCAACATTTCAATTCTCAAGCATTTCTGTAAAGCTGATTTTTGTATAAATCGAGAAACACACTAATTCCAGGTCGTATCAAAGCATGTCTATAGCTAAACGAGTCAATCTTTAACTGGCAGCTGGATTTCGCAGCGTCTGAAAGAGGGTTATTTTTTTCAATCGTGTGCCCAAGAATACCCATTTACCCATACCCATTTCTTGGGCACACGTTACAGCCCAAACGCTTTGACGGATTGTAACATAATAATGTAGTTTAATTTTAGCCAAATTTCCAAATTAAAGTTTGTTTTTAATTTCAGATCCCTGGAGTTAATGGGCAATTGCTTCCGGCAGCCTCGTCACGCGATCCTCGCGAAGGGCACCGCGTCTGTGCTGTCGTACCTCAGAGATCGGATCCCCACGTGAACGCAATAACGTTTTCGCCTAGGTTCTAGTCAGGCCGGACTCTAAATTTTCCGTAGGTATGTCCAATGTGCCTACTTTTGAGAATTTTCTAAAAATGTCTTACAAAATTTAATTGGAGGTGTGGTTGATGTACGCCTTGCGTAAGCATTTATTGTTTGTACGCTTACAAAGATATACATAATAAGATATAGGGAAGTTTTGCTTCAAAATTATGGTATGATGTGACAACAATAAATACTGTTTGATGCATATTATTAACTATTATAGCAATGTTTCCCGTAGTAGCACAAACAGCAGTGTGGGTATGTCTTATCTGCTACAATAATATTTCTTACTACGGCATAAACAGCAGTGTGTGTATGTCTTAACCTTATCATTGAAGCTAAGTAAAATCTAGCATAGTTTTTTTGAAGTTTGGAAGAGGCAAATTACTCTTAGAATGTTTGTAAGTCATATATATGTATACATATATATATAATATATATGTATATCAGCTGTACAATTATAACGATAATTATGAACTGAAAGTATGTATGTTACTTAAAACAAAAATTATTGCTTTAAGGTTTTAACAAAAAATAAATTGAAAATCGGTCCAGAAACGGTGGCGAAATCGGTGAACTTACATATGTTCACCGATTTCAAATTTCAATTTCAATTTCAAAAAAATACATACAGTCGAACATAGAACCACCTCCTTTTCGAAGTCGGTTAAAAAATTAAGGCGATATTATAACGTCGCTTTTGAATATTATGTAGTAAGAGTTGATATATCCACGTGTGGATCATGTTAATGGAGATTATTGTGCTGTTCAATCAGTGCTTCCAGATGCACTGTAATTACAGTGAATCTACTGTATTTGGCAGCAACGTACTTTTAAGCAATTAAAAGTGGTATTTTTTTTATTTCACTTCATTTTTTTTTCGAAATTTGATCAACGTATTTATGTACATAAAAAGCACATGACGACCTTTTTTCGTCGTTCAATTGCACAAACGTCAGAAAGTTGACAATCTTGATGACGTTATTTTGCCTTTTCTTCAAAATTCTTTAAAATATAATTTACTGTATTTTTTTTGTACAAAATACAAAATTTTTAAATAAGAAATACTGTAATTGTTTAATAAAGATCTGGAAGCACTGTATTCAGTGAGTGATAATTTTTTTGATCGGATTATAAATTTATGAGGTCTAGTGTTATGCCAAAAATATATCATATTTAATTGTTAAAATTTATACGTATTGTTAAGAGGTCTGAAAACTATCCAAAGAGTTAATTATATTGAATTGATATTAAATTGGTGATTAAAAATTAATACACATAACATATCCGGCCTGCATAGAACCTGAAAAAGCCGTAATACAAAGTTTATATAAAGCAAAATGCTGCTGGAACTACGCTAGTTACATATGTACAATCAAGGTTGAATTTAGCTTAAGTTCAGCGCAAATTAAGTCAACCGCGGTTTATCTTGAAATTCTTTGAAATCTATTTACAATATTTCATATATTCCTTTGAATTGTATAAACAGCGCAGTGCTTAGTGCATTATTGCAACGCGGTCGCCCGTAATGTGCGTGGAACTTAGAGGAACGGTGAATATGGGATGCAAGAATATATTTTTAATCGCGGTTTTTTTTTGTGTGTGAGGTAGATAGGGCCTACTCTAGCTACTTATAGGTTCCGGGCAAAAATACGCTTTAAAAAAAATAAGCTTTCTACACTCATAGCCCCACACTAGGAATTTCTCCTGTGTCGTGGGTACCTTGGACACACAAAGACGAATACATAAACACCCAGACACAGAACAGAAATCTAAACTCATCATTCATATTTCTGTCTGGCCGGGAATCGAACCCGGGACCCACTGCTCGTCAGACCGGTTATGTGACCGCTCCGCCACGCGGGTCGTAATAATATTTTTACCGCCCTTTGCATGACAACTTATATGTCATGAGTAGTATCATAGCATGGGTTCGTGCCGTCTGAAATCGAAGTTAACAAAGTTGAATCAGCCGTCCTATAGTCATCAGAAACAGAACAGGAAGAAAAGCAAAGTATATTTCATAAAAACTAATATGGCGGCTAATTTCGCTTCATTTTTGCCGCTCTGGACAATTACCTGACTACCCCCTCTTCCCAGTATCTAGACCAGCTCACCTCGATGTTGCAAAGAAATTTGTATTATTTGATTATGAGCTACCTGGTGTGCATAAGCATATAAATATATAGCCGCCTTGTAATAGCTAAAGGCAGCCTTTTGTTCTTGTTTATAATGAAATAAATATAAACATATCTTCGTTCGGCCTACAAAGTTCCATATGTACATTTTAAATGTTTGTTACAAGTGCTATTAAAAACCTCCGATTCTTTTTTTATGCGGTCATTTTGTGGTATTTGGTCAAAAAACGAAACTCCAATTCCATTTTTATTTTCTTTTCTTGATTCAATAATAGGGTTTAGTGTATATCAAAACTTTAGTAAGATCAAAAATAGATCATGCCAGGCTTAGTATGACGGTATGTACATATAGGCATAATTACTGCTTAGTCTTGCGTCCCTTATCCACTGTCCTATTTATTGTCACAAGAAACCAATTTTTTATTTGCCTGTACCTGATACAGTAAACCACCGCTATATAAAGTTGTTTTTGTTTGAAAATTATTGTTATGTTTTAAAAATTATGTTATTTGTTGTAATTGAAATCAAGGTTTTCTATTGTTTGGACGTTTTTGTCCGATGTAAACTGAACTAACCCTAACAATCAAAACTAAACATATACACAATTATAACCTTTTTGTTCTAACATAATTATGTCACGCGTTTTGTATTAAAGATAATTAATTGCCAAATTGCGCCAATTCGCGTTATAATCGCTATTTTTTGAAGTATTTTGATAATTCAATTAATGATTTTTGGTCAGTGTGGAGTTGTATATGGCGGATAGTCTTACTAAAATATCAAAGTATAAATGTTATACAAATGTACCAGTGCGTAATTGCATAAAATACACTGGCGGATCCAGGATTTCAATTGGGGTTGGGGGAGGTTGGCTAGCCGAAAGGAGGCTTATAAAGAATGCGATGACGAAAAAAGTTTAACGTTATGTGCTATATTTGGGAGAAGGATGCTATACTTGGTAGGAGGATGCTATACTTGGGGGAAGGAAAATGCTATACTTGGGAGGAGAATGCTATATTTGGAAGGAAGATGCTATACTTGGGAGGAGGATGCTATACTTGGGAGGAGAATGCTATATTTGGGAGGAGGATGCTATAGTTGGAAAAAGAGTGTCTAGATATATTAGCCCGCCGCTCCTCGTGGATCCGTCAGTGCAAAGATTATATTATGAAGGCTGTGGCTTATGAAGTCGTTAGTTCTACGAGTATAATATATTTATATACATATTACCTGCTAAGGGGATAACTCGTGAATACTTAGTAAAATTATATTGATGCAATTGGCTGCCTACAAAAAAACTCTGTTTTTGCGAATAATTGCTCGGCTGTTTATTCCTATAGACTTAGTATATTCGCATGTAAGAAGATTCAACTTTGTCATTAAAGATAGCTGTCGCCGGGCTTTAAAAAGACTTTCCAACTTAGTCATTAAAGATAACTGTCGCCGGGATCAAATATATGCTGAATTTATATTTAAAAAGTTAAGCAGCTAATTATTCATTCAGACTTTTCTATAAATAAAAAGATTCACTTGTTATCCCGAGCTCAATATAGGTAAAATCCATTTTTAATAACA
Organism: Cecropterus toxeus; assembly: GCA_018249875.1. Lineage (NCBI taxonomy): Eukaryota > Metazoa > Arthropoda > Insecta > Lepidoptera > Hesperiidae > Cecropterus > Cecropterus toxeus. The sequence goes on along the minus strand of DWNE01006151.1, from coordinate 8,572 downwards.
TATCCAGCTCATGCTAATTGAAGTATTAATAATGTAATATTTCATTGACTTAAGTATAAGGGTATGTTACTGATATTAATTGCATGGTTTGAACGCGTATTTGCACGGTATGCTGCCATTGTACGAGCTAGAAGTCTAGTTATTAAATTAAATGCTTTATTCTAGATTTTCCGTAGCTTTTTGCAACCTAAATAGATATCCTTTAGGAATTAATACGGGAAAGTTTAGAACTAGGGCCGTGGACAAATGTAGTGTAAATATGGGACGAAAAATGATTGGTATCTGAACAACAGGTTTGTAGAATTGCGGAATATTAATTGAGAAATTAATTTACGAAAGGATGTTTAGTTGCAATATCACGGAAACTATGAGCATGTTCAGTTAGAAACATTCATTCATTCTTTATTAAATTTTACTCATATTACAGTAAACGTGATATATTGTTAATTCTTTTTTGTTTGTTACTAAGATAGATATTGTCATATATGGGGAAAACTTGATTTGATGAAATGTGATTGCAAGTAATGTGATCATGATAAAAAATAAAAAATTAATATAAATAAATATGCAGTAATTTCTTTGCAATTATCTAATGCGCGTTAAGTTTATGTTTCGTCCTTACATTGTAACTTATAGTTCCAAAATACGTGCCGGAATTCACACTACATTTGTCCTCGCCTTAATTATTTAGCAATTCTGTGCAATCGAATATATCTTGACGAGAATTTGTTTAAAATTAATAGCGTTTGTATTCCATTTGTCTTTAAACAAAAGTGTTCATATTACATTCGTTCGTTATGTATAGCATTATTGTTTCGTATATTTTTTCTCAGAAATGTATTTTACATTGACTTGCAAGGTTATTCGCCTAATAAGAATTAATATTATAAATATATTTGATTTACCCACCAACATAATATTATACCTTATTTGGTGAATGTAATATTTTCAATTTTGCCTGATGTACCTAGAGTACCTAGATAATTTGCAAAGTTCTCTTCTCTATAGATCTCTGCGAAAGTCCCGTCCAAGCTCGTTCAGTAGTATTTAAGCCAAACACAAATTAATATATGTATTTATATTTATATCTTATTATGTTTGCCGTTTAAACAGGTACTCATTCTGAAATAGTAAAAAATGGTTATTATCACCGAAAAAATATTAAATATTATTTACTTTTTGTTTATGGTTTTACATAGAGTAATACCTCTCATATTTTACCATACGTGTATATTATGGACATATTTTGTTTGAGTAGAAGTACCTACTCTGTTACATTGAACATTTTAAACACTACAAAGGAATGCAAACGTATATTGTAGATCTATTATTGACTGTTACAAAAATCCAAAGTATTACTGTATGTACCTGAAGAGATAGCACAGCGTAGCTTACGGATAGCTTGTTTGCAAAACACGTGGATGCAGTCGTATTTGCCATTATTGCCACATATTAGTCGTTTGTGTGATAAAATTCAAGTCTTTGTTTAAAAGTATTCGTAAGCGCACAAAATGTGAAATGGTAATTGTGTTATTATTTATTGAAATATAAGCTTTAAAACAAATGTTTGTTTTTATTTTTAAACATGTACCGGTCACAAGCACATATATGTACATAATTTGGAGCGACAGCGGCTTAAATACAGTTGAGTCGCTATAGCGACAAGATCGTAGGTTTAGCATCTATTGCTCAATCTTTACTATCTAATGGGTATTCACGTTTATCGATTATTATTATGATTGGTTTCTAATTATTTAACAATCACACTTAAGGACGGTAAACGCATTCTTTGAAATACATTTGCATCACAATGGTTAAGCAGTAGGTAAGTAATTGAATTAAAATCAGAGCCTTTTTGGGTCACAATAAGCGTCGAAGGACAGTTCCACAGGCATCGTAAGCAGTAGAGTTGATTTACAATACAAAACCTTAGTTTTTCTGATTTTTCTATTAAATGAGTTAATGTCTCATGGTATCGGTTCTAAGTACCCGTGGGGATGCCGTCTGAGTTAAATACGAGGCAACAATCTTAGATCTCAGGAGTTGCAACGCATCACTAATAGACTTCGGGCAGCATCTGTTTTAGGTGGAAGTTACAAATGTCCATGAGCGGTACTTACCATTTATCGTCAGATAACAGCTTGCTCGTTTGCTACTTCAATCTTATAAAAGAAAACCTTCCTCTAAATTAACTTTTCCTGTAGCAAACCTTTAATCAGTTTTTCCTGAAGAAAAGTGTTCTTTTCCTCTACTGCCCTACGCAAATGATCGTAACGCAACTTCCATGGAACCCATGGATGATTACAACACGAAACAACGACATAACAAAATTGTACGTTAAATAATAAATTGTACGTTACATGTATATAATTTAATAAGTACATTGTAGGTACCCTGTTGTTTACGAATCATATAACACGAGCCCGCATGTCAGTTACAAAACGAGTCGTTAGGATGTTTAACGTTAGTATTATCGGTTTCACTATCGTTTGTCGTCGAGTCGTCACTCTATTGTAAATTGTTGTCTGTAAAACCATAATAACTGCAAGGTCGCAGCGTTGTGTGGTGGGGGCAGCCTCATGACTGCACTATAACGCTTTCAGTAGCTGTAACTTAGTTGTAAGGACCTGTGGATACGATACGACAAGTTATATTTTCATCGATATTTAGTATCAGTTATCATTGTCAGTTTACGCGCGTCTTCGTGTTCCTGTGTTTGAACAAATTATCAAAAATTCAAAGTGAATTAATTTTGTCTCGAATTCAGAACTTTTAACTATCAATTCCGAATGACGACAAATGGTTTATTTACTCAGCTGTGCATCACATAAAGAATCCGTGACAAATTGCGTAACTGTTTGCTCTGTGTGGAGGATGGGTCCTCCAGACACCTGCCGGGAGCGCAGGGGTTAGGAAGTGATCTCTTTGGGTCTCCGTGTGTCAAATTTGAAATGTAACGCTTTCCGGACGAATTCACAAGACTTGCTAATCATGACGCACAAAAAAGTTTTATTTCGTTAAAATTTTTGAGTTGTGTTTGTGTAAAATAAGAGCTCATTAGACAAATAATTATGTGCAATCTAGGAATCTTAGTAATTTTATCTACGTTTTTGCTTAATGCAAGTAAGTAATTATTATTTATCTTCACAGGTCAATTGTTCCGCTTATTATAATGTACTTACCTTAGTTACTCATCTTTACTCAGTTGAATAGTATTCTCAATACATAATGGATAGTAAATAATGTACGCTATGACACATGTAACTTTAGTTAACCGTTTGTTGTTGGCACAGACAAAAATATTAAAGTACCTATTGTTTATTACCCACATACTGAGTACTCAATAATAACACATAACAAAACATTTTTTACTTTTTTACCCGTCTATTGTTACGAATTAGGTATTTTAGATGGAAAACCGTGAACGGAAACCTACTTGTAAACACGGTGTTTTCGTAGAGTAATTGCAAATGAACCTGTAATCCGACCTGAGGGTTGCCATAGATGCCTTGCAACTTGCTGTTCCTAAGAACTAAGTTAGAACGCCCAAACTATGAGTCTCTCCTTTAATTCATCAGCCCTTTAAAAGACCGCTAGACGTAGGCCACTCTCTAGCGGTATGGAGCGGTTCCTGCCGTCTTCATCAGATCATCTGATCCTCTCCCTTATCACCCGTTTTATAATTTATAAATGTGGTGGCTATTAATGATAACGTTGATCTAAGTTATTACAAGAGTCGTTAACCCAATCCCAAATACTTATCTAATATTAAGAAGGTCTTGAGTGGAAATGATGAATGGAATTGAAATTATATTCATTACGTTGAGAAATAACAGTATACACAATAATGAACGAAATAATATTTATTCTAATGTCATATTGTAATTATATCTACAATGAGAAAATTTGAGTTTTTTAAAGTACAATGACGGCCTGTGATAATAATTTTAAGTTTAATAGTTCCTTTAGCTATTTATTATTAATTATTTATTCAAATGAATTTTAATTGTAAATTACCTACATACATATAACGTAATAACAATCGGTAGATCTAGTACAGTAGCTATACAGATGTAATTCTCCGAGACCTGAAATCGAAGACCATTTTTGAAATCGATTTCCACCGAAGATTTAAGACAGAGAAGATTTTAATCTGGAGAATATTTTCGATATATAAATCGATATATAAATCGATATCGGCGTTACTAACCGAAAGGGTTTGGGAAAGACGTACAGGAGTTGCTCCAAAACTTAGTTCTTAGGAATTTCAATGTGTCTTTGGTTTGTCATAGGTGGTATTGCTATGTATGTAGGTTCTTCGGATAAAAATCCAATCCAATCAGTGGCCACTGCCGCCCACAGGCATTATGAACCTCAGATTTCGCTATGTGTACCATAAGGACACCATGTGGACTAAATGTTCGTTTGCTACTTCTATAATGTAAACGGAAAATACTATAGCGCAATGCTTTAATGGCATTATAGTTCTAATTTATAATTTAAATACAATCAGTTCTTCTAGTTAGTTCATACTGTTTTATTGAAGCGGATTAATTAAGTTTTAATTGCCGTGATCTCGCTTGCCATGAACTGAAACATCAATGGTAATTACACGGACTAAGATTACTACTATATTATATTTTCGTGCTATGAAGAAGGTAGGTAACTACCTACCTTCTTCATACCACGAAAATATAGATTAACTAAACTTGTTTAATCTAGTTTTTACCTAATTACGTGAATATAGGTAATTAGGTATATTATCGTATTGAAAAATTAAGAAAAATAAACTAGATAATTTAAAAAATGTGCATATTGTAAGCTATTGTTGGTGTATATTATTCTAGTAGTTCGACTCTGCAGTCCCTAATGCCACACTTATTTCTGACTAATAACATGTCGGCTTCTAGTTTGAAGGCTGTCGTAAGAGAGACAGATCCTTTGAATAGCCAGGTATCTGTAGCAGACTTAACGCGGACCTTTGGCCTGAGGTTGATTATAGTCCATGGTATGTCCATGAAAAGTACCGAATTCTTGTCACCAGTTAAACTTTGTGCTCGTTAATATTTTCACTGTTGTTGATAAAGACGATGGTTATGCTTATCGAATTCAATTAGAAACTTGTAGTAATATCCTTAAAATATTAAAACAAAAACCCAGCTGATTAAAACAAAAATTTTGTTCTAAATAGTCAGGTAAAAATATTAAAATATATATATTTTTAGATTGGTCTATCTATTTACTACCTTTCATTTGATACCCATATTGTCGTTATAGTAAAATAAACGTTTCCGCTCCCTTTTCCTTCTATTTCTAGGCGCCATTTTTTTCAATTAAGTCACTGTAAACTGAGACGATTCGAATGATATGTTATACGTCACAATCCGTCAAGCCGTTTGGGCTGTAGCGCGTGCTAAATAAATGGACATACATACAAACAAATAAACATACATACATAAATACACACATAAATGTGCTCGAAAAACATTACCCTCCTTCTGACGCAGTTGTTCTGACATAATTTCTTACGTGGATTCCGTAAGAGCCTGCGAGATAGAGCTGTCTATTCATATTATTTTCATATGTACGATTAGAGTATGAGTATCTATAAGTTTGTTTATACACTCATTTATGTACAGATACTGCGGATAGTTTTACAAAGAGTGTTGACCCACATTTTGTACAAAGGTACAGAGACACAATGCGAGCGACATCAATCGCTGACCTTCACGAGGTGGACCGGCGTGACTCCCGAGCGAGGGGCCCCGGTGTTTGTGTACTCTGCCAGCGGCGAAGAGGAGTCGTTCGTCGGCTCCTGCTTAGCGAGGTGCAGGGAGTTGGACGACTGCGACGCGGTAGTCGTGGCCTTTTCAAGAGGAAGCTGTCACGGAGTTGCCGATTCGCCCGATATGCAACTCCGGCCTGACAATGACGCTTCTTTCTTCAAAAAAACTTGTTTGACTTGTAAGTTCTTTTAATTTTTTCCTAAGTTAAAACATATTTATCCACAAATATAGCTAGTTAAGTTATTACTTAACTAGTACTTAAGTAGTTACTTACATAGGACACACAGCTAAATAATTTAAGCTTAGAGTAGAATGCGCGTGAATTGTTCTACTAGGGTTTTTCCAAGTGATGTATGGCGTGTTAAAACTAATATCTCAGTAACTTGTAGCAAAGAAAATTTATTTTAAGACGAAATATTTGATAGACATTAGTTATACATATTTTTAAGGTTCTTTAGATGTCAATTGCATGTCCTACAGTAATAATTTTATTAGTGAAATTTGGTGGTAAAATTAATTATATACATACGTTTTATTTTTCAGTGCCAGAAAGTTGCACCAATCGTTGGTGGGCATTAGAGAGTACGCCTGGGTATTACCTGAATTCTGAAAGCAACAACGTAAAAGTGATTCTTAATTCTACAATACAAGAGTGCTACGAAACTTTGCTTTCTACTAATGATAACCAAAAATATCGGTATGTTCATAAAACCAGACATTTTCAGTGACATAAAGACTTAGTTTAGGTAATAAAGTAATAGATAAGGTAAATATGCACACAGTAGAACGTGACTCATAAATTCACCAACATAATATTTAAAACAATAAGCACTTAAGGATATGGGTAAAGTAACTAAAAACAGTATTTAGCAACATGCAACCTACCATCACGTTTTTACGTGCAACGTTCTATGCACAATAGTTTGCAATAATTTCAAAAACTAATACAATTCACATGTTCTTAATACTTTTATGTTATACACAGTCATACTTTTTAGCTTTTGCACAAACCTTATTCTTACGAGCTTCGCTTTTTTCTATTCGCTTTTTTCTTTCATGATGAAGCTTCGTGAATATCTTCATGCGCAATCGAATCAAAGATTGTCTACACGTACAGTGTATCTAATCATTAAACAGAAAAAAACTTCGGCATAACATTGACATTTAAATAGTTCGTACTATTCTTATAAGGAATGCATTGTTGCATGTTTGCATTTTCTTTCTTAAATCAAGATTTTGAATTTAATTACTAAGTAGCGAATATTAGCTGGTAATTTCTTTAGCATAATTATATTTTGTCACACCATTACACAGATATAACATGCAGGAATGATCTTTCCCATGAAGTAGGTATTATCAAAGTAATAAGCAATGGGATACTTTCGTAAAACTTCAAGCTAACAAAGAACACTTTACCGTGTTATCCTTGAAACCATTTTTTAGATCCGCGCAGTGGATACAACCTGACAATTCGTTGTACGTATTCAGCATATCAAACGTTGTCGTAGGCAACTGCATCCTAAACGCTGAGGACAAGTTTACGGAACCGGAGTCCTACCGTGTCTCCAACTATTACACCTTCTATGTGGAGAACCAGTGCCGGCATGATTGTAAGTCGATCGATTGACGAAATCGTAAGTGAGTTTAGCTATCGAGAGGGTAGATTCCGATTCTGCTTGGAATTTATGTATCCACAGCTTAGAGTATTATGGTCAATGAAACCTTTCAAAATGTCAAGAAAATTTTAAGGTAGATAATTGATAATTATGACGATTGTGTCTTGCTCATACCCGAACTCCGAAGAGGTTCTCAATCATTGTCTTTGGGAGTCGGTTAAAAATAAGCTATAGATAACAACTATAAAGTTATCTTTATATATCTACATCATATCTACGTATAAATTTTGTTTCCTCAACTTATAAATTTATGGTTAAATTCAAACCTGCTTCATTCGATAACTGTTTCAGATCCGAAAAAGATTGAACGATGTTCTTACGAAGAATATTACAATCAAACATTGAAGCATGTTGATTTAACTTTTAATAACGTCACCAAAGATGAGGTAAGGCTTTTATTGTTGTAACTCATATCATTAATAAATGTTTTCCTATTTTTAGGTATAGCGTATTTGCACTAAAACCAAGAAAGTTTGAAGATGTACAACGTCTTCGTCTTTTTTTGAAACTCAAATATATATTAGAAAACTCGAACTTGAAATAACTTTTCGTTCGACTATCTATTCCGTCCTTATAATAATTGTTTTAATTCAAGCTGTGTTGTGGTAAGAAGGGAATCAAAGGCCTGAAATAGATCATATTAAACTTCAAAAAAGAAGTAGGTAATTCTATGTAATATGTATAGAATATATTTCATATAGAATATTCATATAGAAAAGAGGTTCTATCCGAAGGCAACAGATGCGATGTTACTCGCGAAATCAAGGACGATCGCCCCATATGAAAATGGGTCGGTATCCACACCCTTATACCAAATAACTTACACTAGAAATAGGTGTGGCTGTGGTATCGTTCCGGTTAAGTCACACTCATTCGATCCACTTTGCAAATTAATTAAAAGAAACTATCATATGGTAGAACCTGTGTAGTTCGACCGGGGAGGTACTACCGCCACACCTATTTCGACCGTGAAGCAGTTCTTGCGTTTCGGCGGGAAGGTGTGGTTGCCGGCTCACATATGAAAAAAAAAGACGCTTTCTACACTCATAGCCCCAGACTAGGATTTTCTCCTGTGTCGTGGGTGCCATGGACACACAAAGACGAATACAC
>DWNE01006150.1:0-13309 GCA_018249875.1 Cecropterus toxeus | reverse complement strand
TATATAAGTGAGCCGGCAACCACACCCTTCCACCGAAACGCAAGAACTGCTTCACGCTAGAAATAGGTGTAGCGGTGATACTTACCTAATCGAACTACATTGGTTCTACCACCTGGCAAAATTGTACGTCTAAAATTTTTAATGTGTGAAGTTACCTCTTTTAAAATTTTAGAGACTACAATAATAATGCTTTCCAATTTTTTTGTGTTGTGCGTCGTGAACCCACAAAGACGAATACACAAACATCCAGCCCATGAAGAAAAAATCGAAAATCATGATTCAAATGTTTGTCCGACTCGGGATCGAACCCAGAACGAAAACTCCTCCGGCACGTGGGTCGTCAAACCGGATTGATAACAACTGAATAAGACACGTAAATGAAAATTTAGTAGCTTTGATTCAAACACCGGACTACAATATAGCTACAATTCGGCCTTTCCGAATTTCAAACTATCAATTGCTAATGCTTGCTAATACTAATATATATAAATAAGATGGAGTGTGTGTGTTTGTTACTAAATCACGCAACCACCACTGGTCCGATTCACATGTAATTTTGCATATATATACTTATTTACCTGGTAAACTTATAGACTATCTTTGACCTCGACATTTTGCACTATTTAAAAATAGCGACTTTGGTAAGTGCCGTAGCGTCGTACTTCAGCTACTTAAGGATGTAATGAAAGTTATATTATGTGCCCTAAAACGGACATTGTCAGCACTTCAACGGTCATGCACTTGACCGCGTTCGACGATTCGGGGCAAGTCCGACGGCACTACAGCCCATTGCCTCCGATTTCGGCTTTGTTCGCACTTTCTCCATATCTAAGCGAACATGGCACTGCACTTAGCGGAGTGCGATGGCATGTAATGGCTTAAACATGATACGCGGAAAGGAAATGTCGGATACGAAGTATCGCATTGAACGAAAGGGACCTAACTTAAAATTTCGGTACATTGATTTAAGTACTTGAAGCTCAATTACTAGCTCCAATTTACGTTTATCGTACTGTGAATTAAATTATGACGATTTTGTGTTAGAAAATAAAAATACAAATGTTACATCCTCTTAATAGCCACGCACTTTTTCCGCAAAATGCAAATTAAGAACACAATTTGTTATTTTCACAAAACGTAAGTTTCGCATTAGGTCCCTTTTATTCTAAACGTGCGATATGGCGGGATTCCATTATACATAGTAGTACCAGTACGTAGGAATTAATTGTAATAGAGGTATAAGTAACAATTAATTGAAATAAGTTAGATAGTGGTGGTCGAGGTTTAAAGAGTATGGTTAGACAGATTTAAATAGTAGGAAGTTTTCCAACTGGAGTAGAACATTTACTTACATATAAGAAAACTAATATAATCGTTTACTTGTAACAATCCAAAGCATTCATCCCAAAAAAATTGAAATAAATGCTAAAGAATCATAAAATAAATATTTGCCAGTGCCAATGAGGCGTGTAAGTAAATTTAATTTGAGTTACATGTGTAACATTGGAATGACAATTAAAACAAAGACTAACATGAAGCATTAAAAGCGACATTCCGATACGTTTGAAACGCGTCACGATCTCCGCACTCAACCGCTACTTCCTACTGCCATAGTAAACTACGTAGTTTACATTCATCTCTTCAGAGGGCACGCGCGGCGGAGCGGTCACCATGCCGGTCTGACGCGCAGTGGATACCGGGTTCGATCCCCGGCAGGATAGACATCTGAATGTTGAATTTAGATGCCTTTTCTGGGTCTGGGTGTTTGTGTGTTCGTCTTTGTGTGTGTCCATAGTAGCCGCGACACAGGAGAAAATCCTAGTGTGGGGCTATGAGTGTAGAAAGCGTGTGTAACCTCTTCAAGCATTTTAATCCCTCTGTCCCTAACGCGAGTGATATTTATGTACGACATAATCAAGTTCAGGTCTCTCAAACTGTGTTATCTGTCTCGGCCGGGAGCAGGGGTGTCAAAGTCTGGGGGAATGGCAAAATCTGTTTTATTACCTTATTTACCAAGTGGTAGCACCAGTGTAATTCGACCGGGGATGTACCACCGCCCCACCTATTTCTAGCGTGAAGCAGTTCTTGCGTTTCGTTGGCAGAGTGTGGTTGCCGGCTCACTTATATATGAGGCGACCATCTCAGTCCTCGGGAATAGCAACGCATCTGTGATCGACTTCAGAAAGAAAGAAAGAAACCTTGTTCTTGTTCGACGACCCGCGTGGCCGAGCGGTCACCATACCGGTCTGATGCACAGTGGGTCCCGAGTTCGATTCCCGGCCAGACAGAAATATGAATGATGAGTATAGATTTCTGTTCTGGGTCTGGGTGTTTGTGTATTCGTGTTTGCGTGTCAATGGCACCCACTACACAGGAGAAAATCCTAGTGTGGGGCTATGAGTGTAGAAGGCGTGCGTGTTATTACTATTGTAATATAATAATTGCATCATTTATTCAGTCTTTACATATATTACGATTTAAAGTGCAATCAAAATATGGAGCTAATCAATTTATAATTGTACTGCGATATGTAATTGCACTGAGAATTAATATAAGAGCTATACGACGATGACTCGCGTGGCGGAGCGGTCACCATACCGATCTAACGTGCAGTCGGTCCCTGGTTCGATCCCCGGGCAGACAGGCATCTGAATGAGTTGAGATTTCTGTACTGGATCTGGGTGTTTGTCTTTGTCTTTCGTCTTTGTGTGTCCATGGCACCCACGACACAGGAGAAAATCCTACTGTGGGGCTAGATCCTATGAGTGTAGAAAACGTATTTTTTACACATATTAGAAACATTCGTGCAAATTTCCATGATTCTATCACCACCATTTAAGGTTATGCGGTAGAATTAATTTTACTAAGTACATTAATTATGTAGTTCTACGTTTCAAAAAAATCCTCAGATGTTAAATAATCTTCTATTCACATGAATGTACGTATTTGAAGTATATAAATTCAACAAAAAGCATGTTTATTGTGTAGGACTTAACATATCCATGTAATATCCAATATACCTATACGTATAAATATAAATTAGATCAATTTAAATCAGTTCTTTTAACAATAACGAGTTATTTATAAACTCAATATTTAATCGTTAAATGTAACTGTGCGTTTTATTAAACCATAATCTGTTGAACTACTTGCACACAAAGGCAGCGGTAAGTCCATTATGATACAACAACAATGCGACTTATAAAACTATTTTACGTTATCTGTTACGAAATGCAGAAGCGTTTCAAACAGACCCGTTACACTTACCGAGTTTATATAATTTGAAAGTGATACATTTCTAGACGGGTCACGTTTAAGTTGTTTCTGATAGCCGTTGTATACTAATTAGATAGATTACCGTCTATCAGGTCCCGAGTAACAGTTGCGGCGTCTGACGGATTGATCGGTAAATAACTTGTTATTTGACACGTTTTCCCAAGAACTCGCTTTAGACAACGCTGTTGCCAATAGTAAGCTTATTTTGTTAACCGCCTTCTTTAGTGGCGAAACAAACGTGTTTAAATACGATTTTCTAGCAATAAACATATATCTGTATATATCCGTGTATATAATTATCCAATATTAGCCTGTCTCCAATCTCAGGTCTGCTGGAAGAGCTTTCTTTAAAAATAAGTAGTACCATTGCACTTATTATTAATTTTAAGCTATCTTTATATATGATTTCTCTGTGTGTGCATAAATAAATAAATATTTAAATATAAATATAAATTAGGTCGGAACCTTAAACATGCTTGGTAAGCACTAAAGTCACTAAGTAATGAGGCTGGTAAATTTTTGCATCTATGTATGAGTTAAGTTACAAGTTAAGGATTCGGGAGGTATTCGACTTCCTTGAAAATGGTCCGGATAAATAGGGTATCCCTTAGGCGTAAAGACCCTTGCCCAGAGTCCTAATATTGACTTAGCCGTACCACATGAAGGACCCAAAGGGTAAGACGACTGTAAAAACAAATAATTAAAAAAAAAGTAAAAAAAAAACAGATATTATACAAAGAAAAAAGACAAACCCTCTGAGTTTCTTGCCGGATCTTCTCAGTTGAGGTGGCGTTCCGATCCGGCGGTAGTGTTAAAAAATATTGTAACTGACAATTTGTAAGTGCCCTCGTAGGCCTATGCAAAATAAAGACATTTCAAGACATTTCATTTCTATACAGTACTGTACAGAAACCTGATACAAACTGGCATGATGGCTCGCCTTATAACATTGATGCAGCAAATCAAAATGTAGTTACGCGTCGTTGTTATAAGATTACAAAAATCGATACCAAAGAAGAAACTACATCGAAATCTAATTAAATTGTGTTTTCGAAGCATCTTTATCAGATAGAAAAGGAAAGTAGAAATTGGAAATGATTTGGTTGTGATATTATTAATTAGTTTTAAGCTATATCTACAACTCCTGTTTAGTTATAATCTCTACGAATATTATTATAGATGGCAAGGTCCGATTATTATTTTTTCTCGTCAACCCATTATTGTCCCACTGCTGGGCACGCGTCTTCTCTCAGAGTAAGAGAGTTTCAGGCCATAGTCCACCGCGCTGACCAAGTGCGAATCGGTAGACTTCACATACCTTTGAGAAGACTTTTTTTATGAGAACTCTCAGATGTGCAGGATTCCTCACGATGATGATTAATATTTTTAACTTATTAAAAGCAATTTGCACTTTTACAAGTTTATTTTTGTATAAATTTATTAAATATAATGGTCAAATACCAACATATGCATTAAGCACATAATTTACAATACAGTTCATGCAATTTAATACATTGTAATGTATAAAAATAAATCTCTATCTTAGGCTAAGTGGGATGGCGATAAGTTTTTATTTGTTAAATACATTTAGTGTCGTGGTTTAGCCTGAAAATTATTATGTATGTATAATGTTACTTTTACTACCACGAATAGTCTATGTGTTAATGCGGATCATAAATGGTGTGCTAAGTTTTAGTGAAATTCTACCACTAATTGGGCAAAAGAGTAACAAATTAGCATATTCACTAACTTTTGCTTTTGTACTATTAGTATTAGACCCAAGAAATTACCGTTTCATGTAGAATTCCTTTCAATTTCGTTAGGCGGACTTCATATTTACGTCATATATTTCTATTACACAAGGTTGACTTTCTTAGCTTATTAGCGTGGAATAATTGATAGTTTTACTCGCGCTTATAGGCCAAACCGCGCCCTAACCGTGCCATTATCATCAGTCTAAGGTTGCAACACGGCATTCATGCACGATCATATCTTGTGTCCGATGTCGGCCAGTGCAGGTCTACAGGTTAGGGTTCGGTCCATTGTGTCCATGGCCTTTATGTTGATCAATCGTTTTAGTGACTCTGAAATCATTTGGCGTAATTATTGTACCAATGCTCAGTTCCAAAATGATCTCGTAAATCTATAAATATTGTTTTTTATTTTTATATTTTATTGATAGTAGTTCTTGATAAGCTGTCATAAGCTGCTGTGTTCTTGGCTGTTAGAAGTAAGAGTTCTTGCTTGAACGAAACATATAAAAGTTTTAAACACTCACAATTGCAATGAATATCATACATAATTTGTAGAATCTAATCAAAACTTACTATTCCGTGCTTACTTTACTTAACTTACTCTACTTTATTTTTTATTTAAGCTAAAATATTAAAATAAGTTATATTGTTTTACGATTTAATAGATTGTACAGTTAAAATAGTCGGTTTCAAAAAATCACTGCATTAAAAATATTTTGAGGCTAACAAGTCTTAAATTCGACATAAAGGCGTAACACTGAGCAGGCCAAAACTGTATTACGAAACGGAATGGCGAGCCCTGTTCCACCGTTCGTAAGGTTCGTGTCGAAATAACTGAAATAGGAAAGCTATTTATAGGTCTCATTGAAATGACACTGGTTTTGTAATACCGAGCCAGTAACTCTTGTCGACATTACCGTTATATGCAAAGTGCTTATCTGTGAGCTATTTCTAGTAATAATATAATTCATGTTATCGATCATGGGATATTGAAGTTATATTTCATGCTTATTCGAATGTTGTAATGTTGATTTAGTATGTACTGATTAATATTACGTGTAGTGGCCTTAAATATACATAAAGATGAAAATAGAAGCACATATACCTAATTGCATACGGTTTATACTTAATATGTATATGGTATAGTCTATACTATATACATATTAAGTTATTACTGAACTAATATTTACATATGTTACATAAATACGTGGAAGGAATATCTATTTCAATGGGGAAGGCATAGCGGGAAAATCTACATGTCTGAGTGTTTTTCGGACATACATTCCACACTTGTTCAGCTTATTTTCAAAGAACTTGTGCACCTGTGTGTCAGTTGTTCGTATTTTCAAATATGTACAAGCCACATAAAACTATCCCAACTTGTACTTACAACATAATATGTTTTATGTTTCAGGGTTCCTAAATACTTAGAACGGCAAGCAGTGTCGGAATAAGAAGTTGGTCTACTTAAGGACTAACCAAGAGCGGAGCAATAATCCTTAAAATAATTTTATAGTCTGCTAGTAATGTAGTAGGAATATCAAAAATTATTCGTATCGCGTAACGAAATAACGTAGACCTAAATAGTCAGGAAGATTTGGAGTCGTATCAAATGGCTGTTCCACTACGTGATATCAACCCCATGTAGAAAAAACCTCCCCCCATTGATAAACAAAAATCAAGTATAATTACAAACAAAAAATAAGTATAAGCAGCTTCTAAATAAATTTACTCAAAAAAATCCATATAATTTTGGCTAATTTACCTCGTTAAACAACGTATCTTTTAAATAAAACGCCAGCCTAGAAAACCAACATCAAATCACGTTAATATGGCAGTAAATATTATATTGTTTACCAGGTAAATGCCGATTCTGTTACCTCATTCTTATTGTTAAATGCTTTTGGGTCGCGCTTTATCACGATAAGTCAATTAAAGAACATAATTTTGCGCGAAAATTGATGTTACTAGGCAGATTATTTTTAAGTAATAAAATATCAACATGGAAAATAACTATGTAAAATTAAAAACAATTATGAGTTATTGGATTTTATTACTGGTATTTCTATAATAAATACGGTTTTTATGTGATTGAAGAGTAGCAAATGAGTGTGAAATGGTTTAGTGTCACTGACGTCCATGGTCATCTAAACGGCCTTAAGATCAATATTAACGGTGGCTGAAGTCGTTGCAGAGCCTAAGTTGGGTAGCTTCTTATATTTCTGTCCAATTCAATGATCTATTATCATTCTGCGTCACCTTTTACCAATTTGCGTAGAGAAGTGAGGTGGATAGGATTTTGGCTCGAAATTGTTGAGGCGAGAATTCTCGAGAAATTTGCCATTAGTCGAGACGGGAAAAATTATAGAGAATTTATAGAGATTTCTCGTGCCTCGAGAAATAAAATAAGTCTGGAATCTAGTATGCCTTAGGTTTCAATATAGTCAACATTGGCAATTCGAAATAAAATAGTTTCAGCTTTAGCCATATTAATCCTAATGAACCTTTAAATTAACTTCATGTCAACAAATTAATGTAAACAAATAATCCATTACCCATTTACAATGATTACTATAATTTGCAAAACTAATACTCACAGAATAAATGGAATTAGCTTTTCATAATGAATTGTAATAAAAATATCATTGTGCGAAAACATTAAATAGTCATTATCGTATGAGATATTTAATTAAAATTCCTCACATTGTCACTTAGACGTTATGCCATACAATATACTCATATGTTATAATCGGAATAACTATTAAGTCATCGATGTAAGGTCATGTATTTACTGATATAATATTATATACAATTTTTTTATGTTGAGGGATACCAAAGTTATGATAGGACGAAAAACACGCCGAAACATTTCGTGTGAATATACACATAAGTTCATTGCCAGTATGAACTTAACTAAGCACTACCATGCTATTTGATATTATAACATATCTACAAATTGCAATATATAAGTATAAAGACGACCCGCGTGGCCGAGCGGTCAACATACCGGTCTGACGCGCAGTGCGTCCCGGGTTCTATTCCGGGCCAGACAGAAATATGAATGATGAATTAAGATTTCTGTTCTGGGTCTGGGTTTTTGTGTATTCGTCTTTGTGTATAGATGTGCCGATGACACCAAGAAATCAAGACACACTCACAGCCCCACACTAGGATTTTCTCCTATGTGGTGGGTGCCATGGACACAAAAACGAATAAACAAACATCCAGACCCAGAACTCTAAACTCATCATTCACATTTCTGTCTGGCCGGGGATCGAACCCTGAACCCACTGCGTGTCAGACCGGTATGGTGACCGTTCTGAAATCCGGTGAAATCTGAGAACTTTATTGTTGAAGTTATTTGCATTCGCGTGGATTTTATTGCGGTTAAAACATGAGTAGTGTAGGAGATTTGAGAGTTTGGTAGCACCCATTATGCCTATAAATGCCAAGTTTGAATCATTCATGTACCAACATCCTTACCACATGATTTTCCCATGTGTAGTTGCTAAACTCCGCACAATGCTGCTCACAGAATGCAATAGATGTAACAATGTCGAGTCGGAAACAGTTGCTTAAAAACCATTTGCTCTGGGAAAATCCGCATTGGATTAACGATGAGGAAAGATGGGCGGCGAATACTTTTTTCTAACATAAGGATTTGTGCATATTGCGTCTTAATATCGGTTTGTACAAAGTTTAAGTGGTAGGAGTCTTTGTAGTATGTCTTCGGAAGCATCGTCGCTACACCTATTTCTGCCTAATAGTAATGTAATGCTGTGTTCTGGTCTGAAGGGTGTAAGGAGGCATACTTATCCGAGGCGTTCCAACTTAGTCCTCAGGGGTGGCATTTGTAGCTAACCTCAAGGAAGACTGATTTCTTCTGAGAGTGAAATATAAAAGTAAAATATGTCCATGGGCGGTAGTTACCGGTTTCCATTAGGTGGTCTGCATGCTCGTTTGCTACGTCTGTATTTTAAGAAAAAAACAACAGTCATATAGTAGATGTTCAAACATCAATTATAAAAATCCCTAACCAAGGGTAAGAGAAGATAAGAGTTTTCTTTTTACAAAATATACGGTACATTTTTAAAACTGTTATTCTGGTTATTTATAACAAAAAAATGTATGTAACTCGTTTTATTATCAATTTGATAAATAAAAGTCACTTTGTAACTTGTAAAAATTAATATTTAAAAATACATTTTCTTTTAAAATTAATTACTTATTTTGAAATATGAATAAAGAACTTTTAACGATAAGTAAAAGTCATTCACCGCGCTTTATACCGGATTGACTAACCTTATCCTTAGAATAAAGAAAATATGTAGAATACGTGTAAATATGGACCCGTTTACCTTAGATCGGTCCTACAGTTACTTTGTTGATGTCAGGTCGTACTGTTCATATTATAATGCCATTCAATCTGTCAGTATAACAACTGCGAACAAAACCATCTCTTGTCTCTTAGTTTGAACAGTAAGATTGGCCAGTGAGCAATAAAACTATCGGGACGATCTAATGAGAAAGATCCTTAATTTGTATGACACAAAAGATCACCACCTCAAAAACAAACTCAATTAACATGATTGTCACAAAAATTGTCTATTTTACGTATATTGTTACGTAATTGTTACGTAATAATATTACGTATATTGTTACGTAAATCTTTTATATTTTTTTATTACTAAGTAAACCTATTCTATCAAAATGGGATCATTCTACTTCGAGCATTTATTGACATCTGATATAAACATATATTCAAAGGTGCCAAACCAGTACTACAATATGGCTATACTTTCATACGAGGCGGACTTTAGGGTTTTATATTCCAAGACGAAAACATGATTAATTTCAGGTCACAAAATGTTCTCGTTGCGGTCAGTGCTCTTAAGGATATTGTCTTTTAAAAATGTCAAGTATTTTTTATTGCATTATAAAGTGACAACTGTGCACGAAGTACTCATGATTGGAGCACAAGGCCTTGTCGGTCCGACATTTAAAATTAATTATTATAATTTAGTTCCTAAGTATAAACTCAGCACTGCAAATTACTTTCAAGTTTAGTTTTTACCCGACTGCTTCAGAAGGACTTTAATGTATGTATGTATGAATGTATGTTTGTGTGTATTTATGTCCATTTCTTGGACACGCGCTACAGCCAAAACGGCTTGACGGATTATGACATATAAATATAAAAAAAAATGACGCCTGCATATATGGGACGGGGGCGGGGGGAGCAACATGTTTTTTATTATTACGGCAATATATGCTATCAAATGAAAGGTAGTAAATACACCTTTCAAAATATACTATATTCATCACCATTTTTAGGAAAACTCATATCATAGCGTTGAATTAAATGTATCATTATGAAGAGAGAAAAACATTTTAAACAGTTGACTTTTTGTTTCAATCTCTTTATCAATGTAACTAGTTATACATTAAAGTATTTTTCCTTCACTAAATAAATTGTAGTAACCATATCATACGAATATTAATGAAAGTTATAAGGATGATAGAACAGTTTAGTATTTTTGTTTAAATAACTGATGTATTCTAGTTTAAAGGATGTTGATGGACTGTTATATTGATATGAGGTATTCCACCTTAATACTTAGCAGCGACAATAAATGTTTGGGTGACTTTGGGGCGCTTTCGAAGTTTCTTGGTTGCTGGTTAAAAACAACGGGGAACGTAATATTACAGAGAAATAAAGTCATTGATTTAGTAACTAACGGCCACCCATCCAAATCCCGACCGGGCTCGAAGTTGCTCAACTTGATCAATTACGATCTACACAACAATTAATATAGGTGGGCAGCAATAGCAACATTTCGTTAAATATTCAAATAAACTAAGTAATCGTTTATTCAAATTAACTTGCCCAATGTTGATTGTGGTAATTTTTCATGAGCAGTCATTAATTAGTCACGCTCATTGGCTTCGTATTTTTCAAGACCACAACACTAGAATGTAGTGCAATTACACGTGCATACCACAACGAAGCAAGGGCGGTCTTGTTGTGGTTGAATGTAATGATTTAATCTATATCTTTACTTAATGTTTAATCTTAATCTTTTCTTTTTATTTAATTTTAATTTATTATTTTTATTATATTATTGTATTGTATATTTTATTATTTTTATCTTTATGTATTGAACTAACTGCGGTCACCAATACTCATACTGGGCGGGGTGACTAATAACATTACGTCATTAGGGGAGGCCTTTGACCAGTAGTGGATATCAAAAGTATCCTGGATGGATGGATTATATAGTTTACGCGAACGAAGTCGCGGGCACTACTAGTAATATCATAAAGCTGAAGAGTTTGTTTTTTGAACGCGCTAATGTAAAAACTAAGAAACAACTAGTTCAAATTGAAAAAAAAATGTGTTAAATCATTTATCGAGACTATATGTAGTTAGTTAGGCGTTGCTATGTTTTGCTCCTAACCTAACCTCTCAAGGGATAATAATAATAAAGTAATAATGTAGACACCATTTTCACACCTTTCAGAGGTTAAGTTAGCCTACTTGTCCGAGGCGTTCCAACTTAGTCCTCAAAGGTAGCAATCCAGTTGTGGCCAAGATCTGGTAAGACCAATCATGTCTGAGGTTGATTAACACTTTACATTCGGTAGATTCTATGGTTGTTACTTCAATATTTTAAGAAAAACAATGATACATATTTATCTTGTACTTTCAACGTTTGTTGGGATAATACTGAAATTAGAACGTTCAGAAACCAAAAACGATAAGAATATTGGGCTAGAGCGGTAATAATCATTATTTGGAATGTAAGTTGCATGAAGTTTTGCTTCACAAAAACGTGACTATGCAATTGCCCTTTGTTGAAACAATGTTTATTGTATCTGTGGTATTGTATAACTTGTTATGATAAAGAATGGAATCTAAAGTGACGGCGTTGGTATTTCTCGCTCTTACATTATACAGAACGAGCGAGATGTAAATCAGTGTAACGGTATTTCTGATTACATTTTTATAGAACCAATTCATAGTTAAAAATCGGCCAAGTGCGAGTCGGACTCGCGCTCAAAGTGTTCCATATCATTATCTATATAAAAATGGCAAAAAATCACATTTGTTGTATGGGAGTTCCCTTAAATACTTTTTATTCGATTTTTAGTATTCGTTATTGTAGCGGGAATAGAAATATATCATCTGTAAAAATTTCAACTGTCTAACTATCAAGATTCATGTGATACAGCCTGGTGACAGATAGATGGATAGACAGACGGTCAGACGGACAGCGAAGTCTTAATAATAGGTTTCCGTTTTTACGCTTCGAGTACGGAACTCTAAAAACTAAGCCTCTGAATAGTTTCGTTTATTAGGAACCATTTGTTAGTTTTTACACATACTTCTAAATCTTTGTCTTTGATTAGTCATTATTGTATTGTAAGTTTTTAACTTGCTTTTGTGTGAGAATAATCTATTAAGTCACCATGTCTCATATGCATGTTGCTAACTTCAGTAAGTGTTAATAGTACGTAAAAAGACGCTGCTGGCAATCTTCTGGATTTTATACCAAAGTCTAATCAGATAAAAAAAATCTGTTTGCGTAATTTTGCATGTATTGCTAGTCTAGAGGCCTATGACAAATGCCTAACTCGTTTAGGACGGTTAATAGCATCCCTGCCTTATCACACCATTCAAACAAGTAGTAGCATTTGTGTGACTTCCAATATACATATGACGTCAGATGTCCATGGGCGACATGACTACTTACTATTATGTGTAACTTTTTATTCGATTTAAGTAGCAAACGAGGATCGTTTGCTACTTAAATCGAATAAAAAGTCCTTTTCAGAAAGGAAGGTACCAATCATCTTCTCAATGTTATAATTTTCATTTCAATTAAAAACTTACATATTTTACGGGTCATTGATCTGTTTTGTGTATAAAAACGGTACAATGTTAAATTGACAGACACTTATGAATTGACAGGTCTTAATAGAAGCCATTAATCTTTTATCGATATATATGGTACAGGACGAGTTTTATTGTCATTTAAAATCGCAAACTCATAGGCTTTGTATCTCTCGAAAAACATTAGCCTTCTTAGTCATTCATTTCAAAGAGGTTTTATGCGATTTAGGCAGAATTTAATTAATTTTAAGTAAACTTTAAAATAAAAAATATGTTGGTACAATATTCTATATTCAAAGAACATATATGACCATCTCAGTCCTCGGGAGTAGCAACGCATCTGTGATAGACTTCATATAGAACCCCTGTTTTATATGAAGTTGCT
>DWNE01006149.1:0-13309 GCA_018249875.1 Cecropterus toxeus | reverse complement strand
CACAACTTACACCAAATTAGTCAAGACACTTGTAAAGAGTTTCGAATTTTTCGATTTAGATACAATATTGCCTTAATTGACTTGTTTAATTTTTTAATAATTGTTTTGACTAATTTTATCTAGGATGGATAACAGGTTTCCATTGGCGACAGTTACGAATGCACCCTAATGTTTTGTTAATGACACTTGATTATAAAATCAGTTGTCATACTATGCATGATCGTTTGTTACTACGATTTAGATACAAAAAAATAACCCAATTTTACATATATATGAAAACTGAAAACTATTGCAAATCAAAATAACCTGGGCTCAATTACGCTCATTTATTCTATACTCCACTTACTATGATGGTTCTCCGATATCAAAGCCACTATAAATCACAACATAATCACGGTTATGGAATGCCCGAGGTAACAGATATATTATCTTACGAAATATTTGGCGTTCGCTCACAAGGAGTTCCCGTGTGATTTATGTTGAAGTGGTGCCAGGGTAAATATGGAAATTGTTAGGGTAAGGCGGGCGTGTAGAACATTATTAATGGAGACTTGATAGCGTACGTTTCGGTAAATTTAATAGGTTTTGTATAATAGATTAGTTTAAGCACTTGTGGTAATTGTATAATGTATTAAGCATGAACCTAATTGTGCCTTGTAGGAAACATTACTGCTTTTATTAAGATAGAAGGAAGTAGTGTTTAACAAGTATTTATTAAGCATGGGGCAAAGGATAGGATGAACGGATTTTAAAAGTTTACTGTCAGCTTTTGCCTCGTGATTTTATTAACCGACTTCCCAAAGTAAATATGTCATCTATTTGTCCTGACATTATACGTTTTGCCTTAAAGAAAAATTAATATATTTTAAATGAGAAACAATTTAGAAGTGTAATGTTTTATGAGGTATTTATAAATAAAAATAGAAGAGAGGATATTACATGTCTTGTATTAGCTTTTGTTTTGGAACATCCTTTAATCAAGATCATAATAGATTAACACTGTTGATAAGTGCTGTTATTGACAATGTGCATGGTAGTTGCTTTACCCTATGACACACAGAAGGCTTCCGGTTCTATATTCGGCTAGGAAGACTAAATGAAACTAAAGTTAAGTTTGCATTCTGCCTAGGTTTAATCTACTTGTCTTTGTACATATTACGTCCGTACAAATTCTTTGCGTGCCGTAAAGATGTGAGATTTGAAGAACTTAATAACTCAGGTACCATTCTATTCTTAGTTGAGCTTGATTACAGAAATCTGTCGTTTAGACCATATTATATATTCCACGTGGTAGAACCAGTATAGCTTGAAATGGGAGGCACCATCGCCACACCTATTTCTATCGAGAAGCAGTTTCTATCTAGTGTTTAGGTAGAATGGTGATTGCCAGCTCACTTATATGTATATGAGGGGGCCATCTTAGTCCTCGGGAGTAACAACGCATCTGTGATTGCCTTCAAATATAACCCCAGTTCTATTTGACGTTGCTTGCAGATGTCCATAGGGGACAGTAACCAGTTACCATCAGGTGGACTGCATGCTCGTTTGTTACCTTAATCTGATAAAAACAAATATAATACTTGTTCGTTTCGTTCTACATAATATTCGATACTTTTTATAAACTGAATGAATCATTAGAGGTAGATGTGTTCTGTTACGAATTTATATTTAAGAATATACCTACGCTCTTCTGATAAGATGCGATGTTACGAGAAGTAATAAATATGATCTTAATTATAATTGAAGAGTATCTGGCATTGAGTCATTTCGTAATGCATTCGCGAATGGAAATATTGTCTGTTTCGGTTCAATGATTCATGTTACGTATAATGATTTATGAACACGCATGAAGTGGGTGCCTCTTGGTGAAATATAGTTTTGATTGCTGTTCAATGGTGTACTCTATGGCAATATGTTGTTATTTAAATAAAAAAAATAAACAAAATAGCCGTCATTGGACGCCTGGCAGATGTGAAACGTCAAGTTCGTGCAAGTAACATGAATAAAAAAGACATAATTGCGATAGGAACTAAAGACGGAATCCGTCTTTAGTTCCTATCGCAATTATGTCTTTTTATACCTTATGTCCAAGAAAGAAAGTTCCGTGATGAAATTTCCCACCAACTGAAAGAAAAAAATTGAAATCGGTCCAGGATCACCCAAGTTATTCAAGATTATAAGAAATTGGCATTTTCCAATTTTCCGGAAAAACTGCTGAAAATTTATCGATGTCCATAAAATGGGACCCCCTGTGAAACTGACCGCATACAATGACGGTCGGTAGCGGCATCGGGGAGTTATGCCCGAACATACATAAAAAAAAATTAAAAAAGAAGAAAAAAAATACGTGACGAATAGATAACCTCTCTTCCTTTGGGAAGTCGGTTAAAAAGATTATTTATTTCGAAGTATTACGTTATATTTTCGTTTGGTGATCAAGATATAGATATTGTCGTTTTTTTTTTGGTCGTCATGTTACATATTGTCCATATTGCCGTTTTTTTTGTTCGTCTAAATTTTAAACAACAAAAAATCTATTTTTAAAAAATCGATTATCTTTTTCCATAAACATCGATTTTTGGAAAATCGATTATTTGATTTACATAAAAAATCGATTATGATAAAATCGATTTTTGTCAAGTCACATCCCTAGTTACAGTCCTCTCAAATGTGAATACAATGTTTCAAAATGGCTTATTGATTTAAATATGGACATGACTGGGTGAGCCAAGGTAAACCTAACTTTTTCCTACATCGGATGTTTATAATGCAAAAGGCGAAATGTACATATTTATTTTTGTAGTAAATGAAAACTGTTTTTGAATTATGTATCTTATGAATATATTATAATTATCATCCATTTACTATGTTTGAATTTGGACCACTATGCGATCATTATGTTTTTAAAAATACATTTCTAATAATAAACTTCGAAGTCGGTAACGGCGTAAACATTTGCCGGTGAATTTGAACTTGATTTAAATTAACGAGTTTTATTCTAAAATTTCTTACTTAACCGAATTCCGGGAACGATTTACGCTCGACTGAATTTCTGCTTTTAAATACTTTATAACTGCGACTATAATCTAAGTGTGGCGTTGAATCTGGCGGCCAGAATGAAATTGTGTGGCGGTGGACAATAATCGGTCTCGAGGTCTAAGTAATGGGTTTGCGACGTTGCAGAAAAATTTGATATTTTCAGTGTTCGCAGCTGCGCCATAATAGTTACTTAAGAACAAATTCAATCAAGTCGCATGGCGCTGGCAGTAGCTTGTTACCGGGCTTGCTACACTCTTCAGGTCTCTTTGTGTAGACGCGGCGAAAATTAAACCATAATTTTAGTGAAGAACGTAGTTTATTTTATGGACTCATCTATATCTATACTTCTATCTATTTCTATGTGTGGTTGCCGTCTCACTTATATATGAGGCGACTATCTCAGTGTTCGGGAGTAGCAACGCATCTGTGATCGACTTCAGATAGAACCCCTGATCTATATGAAGGTTATGAAGTTGCTTGCAGATGTTCATGGCCGACAGTAACCACTTACCATCAGGTGGAATGCATGCTCCTTTGCAAATAATCTGATAAAATATATTATCTTCTATACTAATATATAAAAATAAGCTGGTATGTATCTGTATGTCTATTTGTTACTCGATCAATTAAAAACCGCTCGTCCGATTTACGTCAAATTTTACATGAATGAAGCTTATTTTCCTGGTCATAAGTTGACCGGGTAAATAAGCTTCATCCATGCAAAATTTTGATTAGGCTACTTTCGATTTCAATATTTTGCACTATTTATAGACAGAGGCTTTTTTATGTACCGTAGCGAAGCTCGAGTACTTCAGTTAGCTACTTTCTTTCGTTTTGTGTATTCGTCTTTATGTGTCTATGGCACCCACGACACAGGAGAAAATCCTAGTGGGGCTATGAGTGTAGAAAGCGTGTTTTTTTTTCAAATACTATATCTTCATTTATCAGGCCTTCAGAAGATCTAAACATGAGAAACATAACTACACTGTGCATGCTAATGACCGCAATAGGTATATTGACGACCTGCATGGCGGAACGGTCACCATACCAGTCTGACACACAGTGGGTTCCGGGTTCGATCCCAACTATACAGACATCTTAGCAATAAATTTAGATTTCTGTTTTCAGTCCGAGTGTTTGTGTCTTTGTCGTCTGTGTGTGTTCATAGCACCCACGACAGGAAAAAATCCTAAGTCGGGGCTGTGACTTGAAAGCGTTAAGCGTTTTTTGTTTTTATTTCTTATGTGTATATAAATATAAATGACGAATTCTAATATAAAATTTACACTACATAACCCTCCGAAGCCACACAATTGTTACACAGTGTGAATATAGCTTATATAAGAGTTTTTTTTTACAACAAAATAACATATATCGTGTGACACGAATAATACTCTTGTTATGAATGAAAATAATTTAAAAGGAAACTCCATAAAAACCTGCTACTATTGAATATTTATTCACAAGACATTTTAAACCATTGTACCTATATTTCTTGTGAATGAATCATCGTAGATTGCCAATAACAAAAAACGTGAAAAACTGCGATGAAAAACAATTTATAAATAATAATAGCGTTAAGAGAATAATAAAGTTCAAATGTACAAGCGTGGGTAAGTAATAAATGTTTAGGTTTGTAATTATTAAATTACGTTACCTTGTGTTAATAACTTGTAAGTCATTTTTTGACCTGAAATTAAATAATATAAGGTACTAATATCTTAGAATAAACAAAAATATTTATATTATTATTATATAGCAATAGAGTTTGGTTAACGCGCTAATCTCAGAACCCACTGGTTCGAATCGAAAAAATCATTTTGTGTTGAATAGTAAAATATCGTGGAAGGCTTTAGGCTATATAACATCATGCTATGTTTGTTTGTTTAAAAAATAGATTGTTCTTTGATAAACGCGGGTGAAACTGCGTGGCACAGTTATAATAAGTGAACTTTAATGTCTGAAGTGGAAGCATTGGGCTACAAAATATCGCAACCACAAAATCAATCAATAATAGAATGATTAATTTATTAATCGAATAGGTATTGCAATTTTTTCTACAACTTTAAAATGAAAAAGAAAATAATTTTGGTGCTAGGTACATGCCTAATGAAATACACTCAAGATTAATTGTTGAAAAACATACAGAATTAGTAAAAACAAATATTGAATATCAATATTATAGAGAAAAGCGCGACCACTAAATGAATATATAACCGAATTACGAAGAATCGAATAGGTATTTCAATTATATTTCTTTTTCACCAGCGCTTCTCTGATCTGGTCAAATCTTCGATAACTTCGCGTCTCTCACGCCAACGAACTATCAATCATTCTTGTCGAGATGATTATGACATTCAGTTTTTGTTCAACATGAAGCAATGACTTGTACGAATTATTCACACGCGCTATGATTTGGAGAGTAAAAAGCAATTGCTCTTATGCAAAAATAGTGTTATCCCAAAGTAATAACATGTAATTATATTATACTCAGTGTTGCTATTGTTGTGTTTGATTATTAATTTTCGACGTAATTTTTTTCATTATTTTGTTTATGGAGCATTAATAGCAGCGGGCAAATAATTCAAAAACTCGTAAAACGCACGTAACCATAGACAATAAAAAGATGGTCTATGGTCTGTGGTATTTTATATACTCTATAGACTATATAGACCCTTTATATATAAAATATTACTGTATATAATACTTTAAAAATACTAATACTATTTGTCGGTACACATTTATAAAAGTTCCAATAACTTTTAATACAA
Source organism: Cecropterus toxeus (assembly GCA_018249875.1). Lineage (NCBI taxonomy): Eukaryota > Metazoa > Arthropoda > Insecta > Lepidoptera > Hesperiidae > Cecropterus > Cecropterus toxeus. Next base: position 7,499 of record DWNE01006149.1, on the reverse strand, counting down.
ATATACAATTCCACAAAGGTAATATGACGAGATCATCTTAAAGACCAAATTATTCAAGAGTAGATTCTCGAGAATATGAAGTGGGATTCAGAAATAGGCTGCAGTTGCTAAAATACGTGTTTCATTGCCAAATATCATTGGATATTTGGCAATGAAACACGTATCAAAAATATGATACAAGAACATTACTAATAAGTAGGTAATATAAATAAAATATGAATACATACCTATCTTCTCTATGATAACGTTATTTGAAAGCCTATCGCTTTCAAAGTATTCTGCAGTGTTGCAAACTATTTAATGACTTCCTCAAAAATAAAAAAATCCGTAACAACTTAGGGACTGTTATCAACTTAGACAATGAAAAAAAAAAGGTCGTGCAATTTGTTAAAATCAGGCCGCATAAAACGCGCAAAAAATCTTGCTAGACTAAATAATCTGGCTTTAATTGTATTTTTCCCGTACAAATACCCCGAAGGAAGATGATCCCTAAACATCTCCCTAAATTGATAAATACGCCTAAATTTAGGGGGAAAACCCAAAGTTGGCAAAACTTCTATTTCATAGTATGCAATCTATGTTGGTAGCTGAACATATACGAAGCAAGAAAAGACACTTTTCTTGACTAACCTAGTGGGAGTGTTAACGATAGCTACCTATACAACTTTGTCCTTTTTGCTGAACCCAAAGAAACCTATAGAATACCATAGAAAGCGTCGTTAAGATTCAATACGGAGATTACTATTAGAAAAAGATGGTTTATTCTTACCTTAATGACATGCAAGCTGGAATAGTAATTATGAAACATCTACAAAGAAGGATATTTCAAGACGTATACACTGTAAAAATCTAAAAAAATGCATATATCAATATAATTATTGTAAGAAGCAAATTGATAAAAAGTAGAGTATTAATATAAACTGATCGTTAATAGATGTTGATGACTCTCTTGTGTTAACGATTGAATCATACGAGAGTAAACTCTAATTTAACATTTTTAGGGTTCCGTACCTAAACGGTAAAAACGGAACCCTATTACTGAGATTTCGCTATCCGTCTGTCCGTCTGTCTGTCATCAAGCTGTATCTGGCGAACCGTGATAGACAGTTGAAATTTTTACAAATGTTTCTGTCGTCGTTATAACAAAAAATACTTAGAACAAAATAAAACAAAATGTCCGACACGGGCTCCAATAAAACAAACGTGTTTTATAGATAATGGTACAGAACCCTTAATGTGCAAGTCCTACTCGCACTTAGCCGGTTTAACGACTCATGCTCAATCAGAACAATGTCACACAACGAAGAGCATTCGCGTGCGCATTAAGTCTATACTTCCCCTCTTCAGTTATTATTTACCAAAAAAAACTCGACCAAGTCGAAATAAGCCCAAGAAAGCCATAACGTTAAGAGATTTTAAGTTTGTATAACCATTTTATGAATGTAGAATAGAGCACTATTTCGACATCAAAGTAAACATTTCAATTTATGTCATATTTGTACTATGTATACCTATTTCAATCCGTCGAAGCTTCGCACAATAGTGTCAAGTCAGGCCACCGAGGCCAGCACAATGGCTGGCACCGAGCTGTCGCAACGTTCTCATCATTGATAATCGTGTCGTAATCCCATTATGCTCTTTACCCACACGTGGAACCTATCAAGATTTACTTGAATGCAGAAAAAAGTTCGCGTTAGATCCGACGATTGTTGTTCTACTTACGGTTATTTAGTTATTACTGCTATAAAGGTATTTGAGCCATAGGAACGCACACTTATTTGTTGTTACCGACTGCGTCAGAAAGAAGGTAGTGTTTTTCGAGCCATTGTATGTCCATTTCTTTGGCACGCGCTACAGTCCAAACGACTAGACGGATTGAGACGTATGACATATCATTAGAATCGTCTCAGTTTGCAAAGTGACATAGACCATATAATTAAAAAAATGGCACCTGGAAATACAGACAAAAGGGACTATTTTTTTTTACTATTACGACAATATGGATATCAAATGAAAGCTAGTCAATAAACCTGTCCAAAATATGTATATTGTAATACTTTTACTTGACTGTTTTGACGAAAACTTATATAAGCGTTAAATTAATGAATCGTTTTAAGCAGTCGGGGTTTTTTTGTTCATTGTTTTCAACGATGTTACTAGTTATTTATAATAGTGGCAAATAAGCCGTCACTTGTGTTCATGGAAATCTATAAACAACTTCATTTAGAATAGCAGTTTTATTTGAAATCGATCACAAACGAGGAGTAGCAGCACCCCGGAGAACTAAGACGGTTGCGTCATATAATACTGAGCCGACAACCGCACTATTCCGCTAAACGAAAACATACTTGCAATGTTGTTTGAGCCTATAATTAAATATTTTGAGCCTATACATGGTTCTGTGATGTGTAACATTTTGTACACTTAGGTACTTATTGTTGGTGTATTCCTTGTTCGTGCAATATTTAAAATAGATAGTTCACGCTAGACACAATATGTGTGACGGTTGTACCTCCCCGATCGAGCCGTTGATTCCACCACCTGGTAATACCACTTAAACTCGTCATTGTATTCATTTAACTTAGTATTTATAGTCATATATATTATTATTGTTCAACATTTGTAAAGAATTCCTTTCATCAAAAGCCAGGCTTTTATCGTACCTTAAATTAAGGCGCAGATTTCTACCGTGAAAGATATAAATTAATACTGAAACGATGGCTCCCATTACTCAAAATATCATTATGAATTATTTAATATTTCCACGTTTAATAAATCCATTCCTCTTGTCCTTCAATTTGTTGCTCCTTAATAAACATGAAATTGCGTTAGTTAACAAGCACGATCTAAATGAAATAATTATTACAATTTCCCCTTGTCATAATTTGCTTCGTGGCCTATGCGCATTTATGTAACATGAAATCATACTAATATTTTAAATGCGAAAGTTTATGGGGATCTGTGTGTTTGTTATTCTTTACGCAAAAAACTAGTGATCGGATTTCCCTGAAATTAATATTAAGCGCACAGATATTTTATGACCTGGATTACGGACATATAATTATGTAAAATTTTATGTTCCATAACTTTAAGTTTTTTGTCTAATTTTTACCGTTTTTGTCTAAGCAGTTCTAGCGTTTCGGTGGAAGGATGTGGTCGGCAGTAGCATACATACTTTCTACACAGTATAGCGATATAAAAAAAATCGGATTTACACTTATTTGCGTGAATCACACAATAAAGTCTCGATCACTAGTGCCACTACGCTCGGATGCTCATAACCGTTGCAAACCGAAGCGGGCATATAAAAACTATAATAAGATAGAAAATATGTTATGTTAAACTTGAATGTGATGTTAATGTTATGTGTAACGTAGCGGTGGTAAGTTGCTCTAAGATGGTGAGGTGCGGTGACGAGGGGGGTGAGGTGACGCGAGGGAGTGTGGTGAGACGAGGTGAGGTGATGAGAGAAGAGGTGAGGAGAGGTAATAAGAGTGTGGTGATTGTCTACGGATAGAGCCATTATAATTTTAAAAAGAGGAATAAGAAAAATATAATTTGAAATAAATCATTGCTTAAAGAATATTTTTCTAGTGTTTTATTTAATAGCGTTATATATGATTTAACAGAGAATGTAATGATTTAACAGATTTATTACCAATAAACGACATTGCAAAATAATTGATAATAATCATATCCCTCATATCCAGATTGCATTTGAGAGCGATAAAGAAGGCGACTCGTCACCCGCGTACCATTTCAACGTCGTAAGGTACCAGGTCCAGAATCAAGCCACCTTTAACCTAAACCTAAACTGCGGTTTAAATAGGTGAAAATAATTAAAATGCTCTTAAGAAAGAGCTTTAAGCTTCTGAAATAATCGCTACAAGTAACAACTTTTCTAAATAAAAATAAGAACATAAAGTTGGCTTCCGACTTTACCCGTAGGAGCGCTGGATACACTTGGTTTCACGGTTGGCAGGGAGCTCGTTAAAAGGAACAAAAGAGAGCCGACATCAAACGAGTTGCTGATTTCTTTATATTGCGATGACATTTATACCGATTCCTTGGATTGTGACTTCGACTCCTACGATTATTTGTTCACCAATTGGATTTAAATATTTGACTACTGTTTTGTCCTCTTTGGATATTCGCTATTAACACTCGAGAAATTAATTACGGGCGATCAAGGCGGCAGTAGCTTTAATGATAATATTTAGCTTTCATTATTACACAATACGAGGCCATGGGAACGTTATCTGGGTTATCTCAAGTCAGATTAATGCAACATAATTGTTTTTAGTCACAGATAAGGACAGCACACAGCCCCGTGTTGGAGCGAGCTTGTGCATAATAATCCAGTTTATCCTAACTAACCATGCTCAGTTAAACTAAATTACCATATGAGTTAGGGAACAAAGACACGAGATTCAGTATAAATTGCAATGCACTGTATTTTTTCACTGTCCGTAAGCTGCAATAGAACCAACTTTAACCGTTGCATGAGTAATAAATATGTACTGACGATCGGGCGCCTGGCTAGAGGCTAGCAAAAAGTATAGACTCGCAAAAAAGGAAACACTTGCACACGTTGCTGCTACTCTATTTATCAGGGTTTTAGGCTTTGAAAATGTGCATTTATTGGTTCTATATGAAATTAAACGAACAGTAACAAAAAGCGAAACTTACCTGAGTCAATTGCTATATCAGATAATTAGATATTCGTAGTAAGAAGTTCGTTTCTGTAATACAAATTGTAATTGACGCACTTTAGTCATGTTAATTGTGGCAATTACAGCCATTAGCATTAGCAAATATAAATTTGCCATTGCACTTGCAAACCAGTTCAGTGAACGCAGGGGCAGAAACAGGAATTGCGGTCAGCGCCTACCTCATTCGATGCGTACGAATCAATTACATAAATACACGTAACGCTGACCAGACCAAGGATTTAATAATCGTTTACCAAAGTGCATTAAACGTTTGAACTTGCGAGTTGCGTTTTTTTTAATAAAGCAATCGACTTTGCATCGGTGAGGCATTGTCGATCAGTCACGGTCTCGATCATGATCGCACGAACAGACCAAACACAAGCGTTTATTTTCGTGTCATATTTCGTGATGAGGAATGACGAAACGCAAATTGCGTGAGATCAACTCCTTTTGGAATCTCAATCGATTTAACGACAAGAACGCTTTGTACCCTCATAGCCCCACACTAGGATTTTCCCGTGTCGTGGGTGCCATGAACACACAAAGACGAATACACGAATACCAAGACCCAGAACAGAAATCTAAATTCTTCATTCAGATGCCTGTCTGGCTGGGGTTCGAACCCGGAACCCACTGCGTATCAAACCGGTGTAGTGACCACTCCGCGTCGCGGGTCGTCCAACGGCAATGCATACTGCCGATCAGTTTTTTGAGTGAATCGGATACATGTGATGGTGACTCGTGGCGGTCTCCCTGCTCGCGCCACAGTCCCGTTAGCCGGACGCAACGCTTGTTTGTTATGCAACCGATGTGTCCCGCGATCATCGGAGCGCCTCCGCCGTGCCGTCGCCGCACCGTATTCACCATACAACAATCAAGAAATTCGTTCAATAGATAAGCCTTAAATTTTTAACTATTCTATAAAGAGTGCTCTCTCATGCCTATGCAATCAATCCATAAAGTGAAGAAAGTTAATGCTTTCACGTTATTAAAATGCAACAATCAATACTAATAGACACCATTTATAGATAGTGTTCAATAACTCATTCTTAATACCTTATAGCGTTATATATCTTGGTACGACTGATTTATAATCTTGTGAATTAAAATATGCATCCATATAAGTATGGTATGGTACTAATACGATTACTGGCCCAATAGAAAGTTATATATTGGATGCATTTATTGTAAAAATCCAGTCTTTCACTGTATTACATGCTATTATAGGATTGTAACCAAACTTGTCAAAGTAATAAAAGTTATTTTAGTTCTTTCATCACCACGATCGTTGCAATTTCATCGTAGAAATATATAAGCAAAGTTATATTAGTTTCAAAATCTACTCCACGCGATGTAATTACCAAAAAACGGAGCACAACGGCTAAACAAAAGAGCAACCCGCGAGGACGCTTAATTAGCGGTGCCCCATGACATTTATGAAACAACACCTTTTTGATCACATCAACTCGCTTTAATCCTGAGTGACGCACAAAGAGATTAATTACAACTACCCGCATTTCATCTGACGTCAGACGTGCGATCTGCGCATCGCATGTACATTCATTAATGGACTTGCGCGGCGGAAACACGTCTTCCCCGAGTCCTGACACGCGACGTATGACATGGGAATATAAAAAATATAGCAAAAGATATTAAAAGTTTTATACGAGTTGAAAATATCTTTTAGATTCTATAACTTCATTCAGTAATTAAGTAGCGGTAAGTTCGTTTTTCCTATATTACGGCTTCTTATGAGATATTTTTATCAAATACAAGGCAACATATAGCAAATAATGCTCATGTAGGAGATTATTATCATTCTTGACATTTAAATTAAACATTTCGTCTTTTAACCGGCTTAAACACTCTTTATTTAATACGTTAATATGTAATATTATTCTAACTGCACTATTTTACATATCATAATCTATTAGGGCTTCCAAACAAATATATACAAAAATTTAATGGTGTACGTTTGTCGGGGCATTTCTCCAAAAATGTGACCGGATTGAGATTTATACATTAATTTAACTTAGAAATCGATTCAAGTTTCTACAAATTATCCAGTAGTTTTCAAGATGTACAAATATGTGTATATAAAAGTACACATGTAGGTATATAAGAGCACGTTCTTTTTTAACAAATATTCAACTGACTTATATGTCATCAATAAGAAGTAAAAAAGATCCATAAAATGTCGACTCAATGCAAAGTTTAAAAATTGTATTTTTGTATAAAGAACATTAAAATATCAAGACCATAATATATAACATCACAAAAACTGACGTAAGTATAACGAAACGCAGTTACTTTAATTGGATCAATTCGGCAGTTACGTTCCTTACACAAATTATGTCCGATTCGAGACCCACGCAATCCGACCGCAATAACTAAACGATTTTCTTAACGATACCGGAACAAATTGAAATCCGAAAATACTCAATGTGGTCCGATTAAAAGAAAATGAGAACATTCCAGAGCGTAGCGGGAACTAATGTGCGCGCAAGATGGGAGCTTCGCCTCGCCGGGACTCGGCCCTTTGGCTGGATTATCGACTCTCAAAGCAATTTGTAGGATTTGCGGCCGCCCCGTGTCAAGTAAAGTGATCGACGGTCATTAGTCGGACGTGCAGGTAGATCGTTACACTAATTTTAACTGGTTTACTGATATCTGCTTCTTTTAGTAACAATATTATATGCGGATTTCAGAATCTCTCGTCAACCCATTATTGTCCCACTGCTGGGCACGGGTCTTCTCTCAGAGTGAAAGAGTTTTAGGCCATAGTCC